>PVHX01011865.1:0-62061 GCA_004024805.1 Geosciurus inauris
ATTGGTCCCTTCTTAGATTTCCTGAGCTAGGCCTGGCTACCTATTAGGGGAGGGGGAAGGGGTCTTTCTGAGGTCAGTCAGTTTCCTGAGCAAGTCCTGGCCATCTATTAGGGGAGGGGGAAGGGGTCTTTCTGAGGTCAGTCAGTTTCCTGAGCAAGTCCTGGCCATCTATTAGGGGAGGGGGAAGGGGTCTTTCACAGGGATGTCTGTAGAAATGGACCATTGAACCTTGAGAAGGTCAGGCAAAATACACTCTGCAATTGACCTTGGTGCTCCTTGCTGGAACAAAAGAAGGAGTCATGTACAGATGAAGGTACAACATAAGATCCAATACTGTCCTGACTCAGGAGAGTTTTGGAAAATTCACATGAATAGGGACTAACCTAAACAATCCTGGGTGTGTCCTTCTGAGAACGTGTGGTAAACCATACTAGCAGGATCTCTAGAATCCTGCTCAAGGATGAGTTCCAGAAAAGCCCTAAGAAATGTCACTTGGAAATGGAAGAACCTGAGTAGGAATCTCCTATGTGAGAAACGGACATGGGTATGAAAATGTCACAGTCAGAAGTAGGAATTGAAGGCTGATGGACTTTTTTCCAGGGGTACACGGAGTGAAGGAAAATTTGTTTACAAACTTACAGAAAGAGCTGAAATGTTACCTCCTCATTTGTACTGATGTAGGTGGAGGGTTCAAGAATTCATATGAATATGGAGATATATGTATATTCTGAAGACAGAGCTTCAGAAAACACATGAGTCCATAGAACACCAAACAGGGTGAGGACATTGAGAGTCATCTGAAAATACAGGATGGCAATCCATGGTAGTTAGGGGGCATCTCAGACAGGACCCAAACGGTTGTGTATGTAGTGAGAAGGTTGAAGGTGGAAAATGGAAGGCCCAATACACTTGAAAGTCTATCCAATGGAACCTGGATGGAAGCCGTTAGAGGAAGGGAATCCACAGTATCCCACTGGAACTCACTGAGGGTTGGTGTTAGAGAATTAACCTGTATATGGAGATATAGAAATATTCCTAACAATATACTCCAGAAAATATATGGGACACATAGGTGAAACTGTCAAGGGTTAGGGAGGAATCTCTCAAGGGCGTGTCCTACAAAAATAGAGGATGTGGATATGAGAATAACAAGCTGAACCTCAATCAGGAGATACAGTCATATGTATGGAAATGTAGCCTTGAAACTCAAAAAGGAAAGGTTGTACACACTGAAAAATGTTTCTGTGTTCCAAGGTAGAGGGACCATTAGTGACTAAGAAAAATATGTCCAATTTCAATGACATTTTGTACTGACTTAGTGTTAGGATTCGAGATTGAACTGGATGACTGAAAACTATGAATCGGCTTGAGAATGGATGTCAATAATTTGGTGGGGAAGCAGGACGTGGTGGCTCAAGCCTGTGATCCCAGAATTTAGGGAGGCCGAGACAGGAGAATCGCTAGTGCAAAACCAGCCTCAGCAATGGCGAGGTGCTGAGCAACTCTGCGAGACCCCGTCTCTACATAAAACACAACATAGTGCTGGGGATGTGGCTCAGTGGTAGAGTACCCCTGAGTTCAAACCCCAGAACCAAAAAAAAAAAAAAAAGAAATTTAGTAGAAAATCTGTGGTGAATGCATAGACCTCATACAAGCACGTGTCAACAGAGAGCCAAAAGGGAGAACCTTGTGGAATTAGGAGAAAGCTTGGTTGACTCTCCTCCACCATATGTATAAAATATATATAAAGTGCCAGGCAGGAAAAAAGGCATTATAAGGTGACAGAAACTTGGGAATTTTTGAGGGGTACCTGGAATTAAAGGGATGAGGAAGAGTAGAGAGGTAAAATTATCCAATTTTGTACCAATTGAGGGTTCAGGTGAGAGAAGTAGTTCCAATTGGGATACATGTCAATATTTGTTAGCATGTTCTTCTGAACATATGTGGGAAAACATACATGAATGTAGAGAATGCTATACAGGCCTGAGTAAGTGAGAGTCATTGCAGTATGACTGTTGTTAAGAAGTCAAAGTCAGAAAGAATCTCCCATGAAATGTACAGTTGAAGCCAGAATTGGACAGTGAGTTGAGATAGATAAGTTGAGTCAGAACACAGAGAAATGTCCCAGGGGAGCCTGACAAGGTAAAGAGCTATGGAAATGGCCATGCCTTCAGAGGCCTACCTCCACCCTTTGCACTAGGAGGGTGCCTGCTGCCAGCTGTGGCTCCTGATTGCCTTCTTGGAAAGATGTTAATTAGGCCCCTGCGTGCCCAACTGCCTGCACCTGGAGGGTTGTCTCTCTTACCCCTATGCCAATAGAGCTTCTTACCAACACACAAGGGTCACTCTACCCTTAGTGAGGCCTTCTTCCAAAATTTCTATAAAAACTGACCCAAGTGTCATGTGATTCTCATGATTGCCTTTTTTGAAAATCTGTTAAGTAAGCACCTGGATTCCCAATTGACTGCACGTGGCCCACATGCTCTATCAGCTGGAGGCCAATGGACTATCTCATAAAACATATACTGGGCTTATTCACATAAGCAGAAATAATAAGTTAGATGAATTAAACACAAAAAGTAATGAGAGTATAAGATATGTAAAAAGGGAATACACATGTACTTCTTGGGATCAGATGTATTTCTATATACATAGAAGGTGTACTAGAATTGAAAATTCTTATTAGAAGTTTGAGTATTAAGAAAATTTAGAAAAAGAACAAATATAGGTAATATTTTTATCATATTTTATACAGACATAGATTGAGTGTTAGAGAATTCAACTGAGTTTGGAGAGTTATGAATATTCATAAGAATGTAATTCTGAGAATACGTGAATAATCATCCATAAATAGATAGAATCCCACAAAGGCATGACTAAAATGAGAGTCATTAAAAAATGTATTTTGTCAATAAGTAAAATTCAGAATGTACTTTTTTCTAGAGTATATATTGGAAGTCAGAATGAGAAAGATAGTGAATGCAAATAGATAAGTTGAATCAGAAGGAAAACAGAAGGAAAATTCTGACTGGAGCATGGCAGAGCTCTGGAAATGTTCATATGTTCTGACCTTCTTCAAAACTTTCCTTAGAAACTGACCAAGGTGCCACGTGTTTCCCATGATTGCCTTCCCAGAAGGATGTTAATTAATCACCTGGATGCCCAATTGCCTTCACCTGGCCCCTATGCTCTATCAGCTGGAGGCCAATGGACCATCTCATAAAGCATAACCTGAGCTCTTTCATGTAAGCAGAAATAGGAGGTTAGATGAAGTAAACCAAGAAACAAAGAGAGCATAGGATATGTGAAAAGGGAATACACATGTACTTCTTTGGACCAAATGTATTTCTATGTAAATAAAAAGTGTACTAGAATTGAAAATTCATATTAGAAGTTTGAGAATTAAGAAAACTTAGGAAAAGTATGAATATAGGTAAAATTTTTATCAGATTTTATACAGACATAGGTTGAGTGTGATAGAATTCAACTGAATTTTGATCAGTATGAATATTCATAAGGGTGTAATTCTGAGAATATGTGAAATATCATTCATGAAGAGAGAGAATCCCACACAGGCATGATTAAAATGAGAGTCATTGAAAAATGTATTTTGTCAATAAGTAAAAGTCAGAATGTACGTAATCTAGAGTATATATTTGAATTCAATATGAGAAAGAAAGTGAATGCAAATACATAAGTTGAGTCAGAAGTAAAACATAAGGCAAATTATCTCTGGACCATGGCAGAGCTCTTGAAATATACATATGATTTAGGCTTTCTTCCAAACTTTCCTTAAAAACTGACCCAGGTGAACCATGTTGCTCATGATTGCATTCTGGGAATGATGTCAATGAAGCACCTGAATGCCCAATTGCCTGCATCTCGCCTTTATTCTCTATCAGCTGGACCCCAATAGAGCATCTCAGAAAGCATAAACCGGGCCCATTCACATGAGCAGAAATAGGAGATTAGATGAAGTAAATCAAAGAACAAAGAGAGCTTAGGATATGTAAATAGGAAATACACATGTACTTTTGGGGACCAGATGAATTTCTATGTAAATAGAAAGTGTACTAGATATGAAAATTCATATTAGAGGTTTGAGAATTAAGAAAATTAAAAAAAGTACGGATATAGGTAAAAATTTTATCAGATTTTATAAAGAAATAGATTGAGTATGAGAGAATTAAACTGAGTTTGGACACTTATGAATATTCATCAGAATGTAATTCTGAAAATACGTGAAAAATTATCCATGAAGAGATAGAATGTCACAAAGGCATGATTAAAATGAGAGTCATTAGAAAATGTATTTTGTCAATACTTAAAGTCAGAATGTAACTGATCTAGTGTATATATTTGAGGTCAGAATGAGAAAGATAGTGAATGCAAATAGGGAAGTTGAGTCAGAAGAAAACCATGAGGCACATTCTGTCAGGAGCATGGCAAAGCTCTTTAAATTGTCATATGTTCTGAGGTCTTCTTTCAAACTATCATGAAAAACTGACCCAGGTGCCCAGTGTTGCTTATGATTGCCTTCCCAGAAAGATGTTAATTAAGCACCTGGATGCCCACTTGCCTGCACCTGGACCCTGTGTTCTATCACCTGTAGGCCAATGGATCATCTCATAAAGCATAACCTGAACCCTTTCACAGAAGTAGAAACAGGAAATTAGATGCGGAAAATCAAAGGAAAACAAGAGCATAGAATATGTAAAAAGGGAATACACCTGTACTTCTTGGGACCAGATGTATTGCTATGTAAATAGAAAGTGTACTAGAATTGAAAATTCATATTAGAGGTCCAAGAATTAAGAAAATTTAGGAAAACTATGAATATAGGTGAAATTTTTATCAGATTTTATACACACATAGATTGAGTTTGAGACAATTCAACTGAGTTGGACAGTTATGAATATTCATTAGAATGTAATTCGGAGAATATGTGAATAATCATCAATGAATAGAGAGATTCCCACACAGGCCCTGAGTAAAATGTGAGTCATTGGAAAATGTATTTTGTCAATAAGTAACAGTCAGATTATACCTAATCTATAGTACATATTTGAAGTCAGAATGAGAAAAATAGAGAATGCAAATAGATAAGTTGAGTCAGAAGTAAAACAAGGCAAATACTCTCTGGAGCATGGCAGAGCTCTTGAAATGCTCATATGTTCTAAGGCCTTCTTCCACACTTTCCTTAAAAACTGATCCAGGTGCCACGTGTTTCTCATGGTTGCCTTCCCGGAACTCTGTTAATTAAGCACCTGGATGCCCAATTGCCTGCATCTGGCCTCTATGCTCTATCAGCTGGAGGCCAGTGGATCATCTCATAAAGCATAACTTGGGCCTTTTCACATAAGCAGAAATCATAGGTTATATAAATTAAAGCAAGGAATAAAGATAGTATAAGATATGTAAAAAGGGAATACACATGTACTTCTTGTATCAGATGTATTTCTATGTAAATAGAAAGTGTACTAGAATTGAAAATTCTTATTAGAGGTTTGAGTATTAAGCAAATTTAGGATAGGAACTAATATAGGTAAAAATTTATCAGATTTTATACAGACATAGATGGAGTGTGAGAGAATTCAGGTCAGTTTGTACAGTTATGAATATTCATCAGAATGTAATTCTGAGAATACGTGAAAAATCATCCATGAATAGAGAGAATCCCACACAGGCATGCGTAAAATAAGATTCATTGGAAAACACATTTTGTCAATAAGTAAAAGTCAGAATGAACCTATTCTAGAGTATATATTTTAAGTCAGTTTGAGAAAGTTAGTGAATGCAAATAGATAAGTTGAGTCAGAAGAAAAACATAAGGCAAATTTTAACTGGAGCATGGCAGAGCAGTCCAGATGTTCATGTGTTCTGAGGCATTCTTCCAAACTGAAGTGTTGGCAGTGGGCTGTTGTCATCGGGCTGGTGAGTATCCTCCTCATCTGGAGTGCAGCTTCATTGGCCTAGCCCTTAGTGAGCTCCTGGAATCATTAAAACATTTTCATAACAGTTCATCATGAACTTATTAGTATGTTTGAAGTTACTTGCATTGATCTGTGTAAGGTCCCTTTCATTTACCACGTTACATGGTCATTTACATTATAATATCTGGGTCAACTTAGCTGATATCATCAAAACTACTAAAATTTGTATTCAGGAAAATGTGGACATGAGTACTATACTTGGATCTTGCTTATTACCAGTGTGTCATCCTGTAGCAGACATTGCAAATATGACTATGTTCTCCAAAAATGGCATCCAGAAACCTATATCATATAAAGATTCCTATAATTGGGGAACTCCCCAATATAATCTGCCTAGTAATGCTTTAAAACTTATTGATCCAACTGTAGCTTTCACTATTAATGATACCTGGTCTGAGATTCAAAAGTGCACCACTAATTGTATTAATTTGAAGGCTCCCTCTTTTAACTGTACATCGAAAGAGCCCATATTATATGGAACAGGACATATCCCTTTACCCACTGGATGGTTTTTCTCTTGTGGACGCTATACATTTAACTACATTCCCACTAATATGTCTCATGGTACCTTGTGTTGTCTAAGCAGATTGACTATCTTCTTGCCTAAGTCTACAGATCTTTTGCTGGAGCATCCCGCACACCAATGAGAAACGCAATCTGTGACTCTTTCTGAAAACTCTGATGACTCTGTCCACTTAGTCTCCATTGCTGAATTTAATGCTTTGACTCTTTTGCTTGTAGAAATCCCTGCATTAGCTGTGGGGGCTTATAAAGGGACCATGAAGCTAGCATGTGCTTTAGCTAAAAATATTAATTATACATCTAATGCTATTGCACTATTGAATGATGAACAAAAACAGCACAGACAAGCTATATTAGTTAATAGAGCTGCCATTGATTATTTACTGTTATTACATCATAAGTCTTGTACTGAAGTGCAAAATATGTGTTGCTTTAATCTAAACTGTCAACAGTAATTCTATTACTAAAGATTTGAAAAGGTTAAAAGAGATTGTTAATCGTATTCAACAAGACACTTCAGGCAATAATTTCTTATCATGGTTGACATCCTGGTTACCCAGTTTGACCTGGGTGAAACATTTGTTCTTAGGTGGGTGTCTTATTCTCTTGCTCCTCTTAATCTGTTCTTGCATGTTTCAATGCTGTCTGCGCATATCCTTTGGCACGTGCTCACATCCTATCTAGAGCTTGGAAGTCATGAACATGAGGGCACTCCTGGAGTGCTGCTAGGACAGTACATAGGCCACAATGGCTCTTTGTGAAAAACCCCTCTGCCCAGAACTGGCTGGGCTTGGCAAAATCCTAGGAAAGTCAATGACAGGTAAGATGGGAGCATGGTCACAAGCAACCTAAGACAGGAAGCATACCATGATATTAGAAGGTATGCTCTGTGATGACAGGTAAGCTGTGGTTCAGAGTTCCCACAACCTAAGAAAGGCTCTAGGAAAAGAGAGGGGGAATTGTGGGAAAGAGCTGGCCTTCATGTCCCAGTAAAAAACTAATAGCCTGGATGTGTCCTTGGACCAAGCTGTTGTTATGGTCTCAGGCCCAGGGTGAGCAACCATGGCTCATGATCTAAGTTCCGTGTCCTCAGTTCACATCTACATTATTATGTAAACATATACTTGGTAAAGTAAATGCACTTGTAAGACTCCACTGCATCCCGTGGTACCCTGTGGCACTTCCGGGTAAAGATGGTCAGAGGAACATATATATATTCCAGAATGACTTCAATAAAGGATTGATTATTGGACCATCCAGTCTAGAGTATTGTATTGTCCTTTGTGTGTGTGTTTGTGTGTGTGTGAAATTCTCAGCCACAGCCCCCTCACCGATCCTGATTTCACTTCGTGCCAATGCAGGTGTGGGGAAGATGAAGTAAATCAAAGAACAAAGAGAGCATAGGATATATAAAAAGGAAAACACATGTACGTCTTGGGACCAGACGTATTTCTATATAAATACAAAGTGTACTAGAATTGAAAATTTATATTAGAGGTTTGAGAATTTAAAAAATTTAGGAAAAGTATGAATATAGGAAAAATTTCTATCAGATTTTACACAGACATAGAGTAAGTGTGAGAGAATTGAACTGAGTTTGGAAAGTTTTGAATACTCATAAGCATGTAATTCTGAGAATACATGAAAAATCATACATGAATAGATAGAATACCACAGAGAAGTGAGTAAAATGAGAGTCATTGGAAAATGTATTTTGTCAATAAGTAAAAGTAAAAATGTACCTAATCTATAGTACATATTTGAAGTCAGAATGAGAAAGATAGTGAATGCAAATAGATAAGTTGAGTAAGAAGAAAAACATAAGGCAAATTGTGTCTGGTCCATGGCAGAGATCTTGAAATGTTAATATGTTCTGAGGCCTTCTTCCAAACATTCCTTAAAAACTGACCCAGGTGTCTCTTGTTGCTCATGATTGCCTTCCTGGATAGATGTAAATTAAGCACCTGGATAAACAATTGCCTGCACCTGGCACCTATGCTCTATCAGCTGGAGGCCAAAGGACCATCTCATAAAGCATAAACTGGGCCCTGTCACATAAGCAGAAATAGGAGATCAGATGAAGTAAACCAAGAACAAAGAGAGCATAGGATATGTAAAAAGAGAATACACATGTACTTCTTGGAACCAGATGTATTTCTATTAAGTAGAAACTGTACTACAATTGAAAATTCATATTAGAGGCCCCAAAATTAATAAAATTTAGGAAAAGTATGAATATAGGTAAAATTTTTATCAGATACTATACAGACATAGATTGAGTGTGAGAGAATTCAACTGAATTTGTATAGGTATGAATATTCATAAGAATGTAATTCTGAGAATACATGAAAAGTCATCCATGAAGAGAGAGAATCCCACACAGGCATGATTAAAATGAGAGTCATTGGAAAATGTATTGTGTCAATAAGTAAAAGTCAGAATGTACCTAATCTAGAGTATATATTTGAAGTCAGAATAAAAATGTTAGTGAAAGCAAATAGATAAGTTGAGTCAGAAGAAAACATAACGTAAATTATGACTGGAGCATGGCAGAGCTCTTGAAATGTTCTTATGATCTGAAGCCTTCTTCCAAAACTTTTTAAAAAACTGAGCCAGGTTCCCTGTGCTGCTCATGATTGCCTTCACAGAAAGATGTTAATTAAACACCTGGATGCCCAATTGCCTGCACCTGGCCCCTATGCTGTATCAGCTGGAAGCCAATGGACCATTTCATAAAGCATAAATTGGACCTATCACAAAAGCAGTAATAGGAGATCAGATGAAATAAATCAAGGAACAAGAGAGCATAGGATATGTAAAAAGGGAATACACATGTAGTTCTTGGAACCAGATATATTCCTATGTAAATAGAAAGTGTACTAGAATTGAAAATTCATATTAGAGGTCCAAGAATTAAGAAAATTCAGGAAAAGTATGAATATAGGTAAAATTTTAATCAGATTTTATACAGACATAGATTTAGTGCGAGAGAATTCAACTGAGTTTGGACAATTATGTATATACATAAAAATGTAATCCTGAGAATACATGAAAAATCATCCAGGAATAGATAGAATTCTACACAGGCATGTCTCAAATAAGAATCATTGAAAAATGTATTTTGTTAATAAGTAAAAGTGAGAATGTACCGAATCTAGAGTATATATTTTAATTCAGAATGAGAAAGATAATGAATGAAAACAGATAAGTTGAGTCAGAAGAAAAACATAAGGTAAATTCTCTCTTGAGCATGGCAGAGCTCTTGAAATTTTTATATGTTCTGAGGCCTTCTTCAGAACCTTTTTAAAAAACTGACCCAGGTGCCACAAGTTGCTCATGATTGCCTTCCTAGAAACATGTTAATTAAGCACCTAAATGCCCAATTACCTGCACCTGGCTCCTATGCTCTATCAGCTGGAGGGCAATGGACCATTTCATAAAGCATAAACAGGGCCCTGTCACATAAGTAGAAAGAGGAGTTTAGATGAATAAACAAAGAACAAAGAAAGCATAAGATATGTAAAAATGGAACACACATATAAGTCTTGGTACCAGATGTATTTCTATGTAAATACAAAGTGTTCTAAAATTGAAAATTTATATTAGTGTTCTGAGAATTAAGAAAATTTAGGAAAAGTATGAATATAGGTAAAATTTTTATCAGATTTTATATAAACAGATTAAGTGTGAGAGAATTCTATATTCATAATCATGTAATTCTGAGAATATGTGAAAAATCATCCATGAATAGATAGAATCCCACACAGGCATGAGTCAAATGAGAGTCAATGGAAAATGTATTTTGGCAAAAATTAAAAGTCATAATGTACATAATATATAGTATATAATTGAAGTCAGAATGAGAAAGATAGTGATTACAAATAGATAAGTTTAGTGAGAAGGAAAACATAAGGCAAATTCTGTCTGGAGCATGGCAGAGCTCTTGAAAGGTTCATATGATCTGAGGCCTTTTTCCAAACTTTCCTTAAAATCTGACCCAAGTGCCACGTGTTGCTCATGATTGCCTTTCTGGAAAGATGTTAATTAATCACCTAAATGCTCAATTGCATGCACCTGGACCCTATGCTCTATCAGCTGCCTGCCAATGGACCATCTTATAAAGCATAAACTGGGCCCTGTCACATAGAGCAGAAATAGGAGATCAAATGAAGTAAATAAAAGAACAAAGAGAGCATAGGATATGTCAAAAGGGAATACACTTGTACTTCTTGGGACATGATGCTACCTTTGGACTTCTTCTCAAACCCAGAGAATTCTGTATGACCACTTATCAATATTTTCACCTTTAATGCTTCACTGCATCTGCTTTCCTAAGGTAGTAATTTATCATGTGTGGAAAAACCACGTCACAATTCAGCAATGTTTATTCATACCTACAGCTATGGAAGAGAGAATGATGATAGGAAGAGGCAAATTAGATTGCAACATGTATGTGAATCCATGTATCCTGGATTTAAGAAAAAATGGAGTCACACAGGATGAAGTTGAACTATACAATTAAATATTGATCCGATTTCAAGTGATTTTAGAGAATTAACACAAATGTGAATAAATAGAAATAATCCTGACTATACAAATCTGAATTTAT
The DNA here is from genome assembly GCA_004024805.1 of Geosciurus inauris. NCBI lineage: Eukaryota > Metazoa > Chordata > Mammalia > Rodentia > Sciuridae > Geosciurus > Geosciurus inauris. The sequence goes on from PVHX01011865.1 coordinate 11,125, forward strand.
GTGATAAAGCATATGTAAATATATCAAATCCTGTATGAGGATGAGTCACAGAGAGCCATTACAAACACATTGCTAAATATGAGAATATGAGTTTTAATTGGATCTATGATAAACTGAGGTGGATATAAAAATTTCACTGTGAAAAGAAAAAGATCAAAGCTAAACCATCTTGGAATTTTTCTTGGGCTTCATGAAATAAAGAATGTTGATTGACAGACAGAAATGTGTAAAGTATTACATACTGAATTAGGATTAGGATATGAGAATTACCATGAATATTTATCTAAACTTTATTCTTGAGAAGGGTCTTAAAGTTTGAGGGAAGTTACATGAGTAGAGAGTCACTGGAAAATGTATTTTGTCAATAAGTAAATGACAGAGTGTACCTAATCTAGAGTATATAAATCAACTCAGAATGAGAAAGATAGTGAGTGCAAATAGATAAGTTGAGTCAGAAGAAAAACATAAGGCAAATTCTGTCTGGAACATGGCAGAGCTCGTGAAATGGTCATGTGTTCTGTGGTCTTCTTCCAAACTTTTTAAAAAAACTGACCCAGGTGCGAAGTGTTGCTCATGATTGCCTTCCTGGAAATATGTTAATTAAGCACCTGGATGCCCAATTGCCTGCACCTGGTCCCTATGCTTTGTCAGCTGGAGGCCAATGGACCATTTAATAAAGCATAAACTGGGTCCTGTCACATAAGCAGAAATAGGAGATTTGATGAAGTAAACCAAAGTATAAAGAGAACATAGGATTTGTAAAAAGGGAATACACATGTACTTCTTGGGACCGGATGTATTTCTATGTAAACAGAAACAGTACTAGAATTGAAAATTAATTTTAGAGGTCTGAGAATAAAGAAAATTTAGGAAAAGTAAGAATATAGTTAAAATTTTATCAGATTTTTTACAGACATAGATTGATTGTGAGAAAATTCAACTGAGTTTGGACAGTTATGAATATTCATAAAAATGTAATTCTGAGAATACGTAAATAATCATACATGAGGAGATAGAATCCCACACAGGCATGAGTAATATGAGAGTCACTGGAAAATGTATTTTGTCAATAAGTAAAAATCAGAACGTACCTAATCTAGAGTATATATTTGAAGTCAGAATGAGAAAGATAGTGAATGCAAATAGATAAGTTGAGTCAGAAGCAAAACATAAGGCAAATTCTGTCTGGAGCATGGCAGAGCTCTTGAAATATTCTTATGTACTGAGGCTTTCTTCCAAACTTTCCATAAAAACTGACCCAGGTGCCACGTGTTGGTCATGATTGCCTTCCCCAGAAAGATATTAATTAAGCACCTGGATGCCCAATTGCCTGCACCTGAACCCTATGCTCTATCAGTTGGAGGCCAATGGACCATCTCATAAAGCATGAACTGGGCCCTGTCACATAAGCAGAAATAGGAGATTAGATGAAGTAAATCAAAGAACAAAGAAAGCATAGGATATGTAAAAAGGGCATACACATGTACTTCTTTGGACCTGATGCCACCTATTGTCCTCTTCTCAAACCCAGAGAAGTCTGTATGACCACTTATCAATATTTCCAGCTTCAATGCTTCACTGCGTCTGCTTCCCTCAGGTAGTAATTCATCATGTGTGGAAAAACCACACGTCACAATTTAGCGGTGTATATTCATACCTACAGATATGGAAGAGAGAATATTTAAAAGAAGAGGCAAAATAGACTGTAACATGTATGTGAAAGTTCCTGGATTTAAGAAAAATTGGAATGAATTGGATGAATTTAACTGTACAATTAAATATTGAACCTTTCCAAGTGATTTTAGAGAGTTAACACAAATGTGAAAAAATAGAAATAATCCTGACTACACATATCTGAACCTATGTGATAAAGCATATGTAAATATGTCAAATCCTGTACGAGGATGAGTCACAGAGAGCCATAACAAATGTGTTGCTAAATATGAGAATGTGAGTTTGAATCTGATCTATGATAAATTGTGGTGGATATAAAGATTTCAGTGTGAAAAGGAAAAGTTCAAAACAAAACACTCTTGGAAATTTCCTTGGGCTTCATGGTATGAAGAACATTGATTGTCTGTCAGAAATGTGTGAAATATTACATCCTGAATTAGGGTTAGGGTATGAGAATTACCATGAATATTTATATAAACTTTATTCTTAAGAAGGGCATTAAAATATGAGGAACATTACATGAGTATAGAAAATACTAAACAGGGATGAGTAAAATGAGACCTATGAGAATATAGTAGGTAAGTCAGAGGTAGTTAGGATGAATTTCATATGCAAAAGAGTTTTATGTATGCAAATTCTACATCGGACATTGAAAATACTATTCTAATTACAGTTGAAATTTTATAAACTATGGTACCTGGATGAAAGAAAAAATAAAGTTGGTTCTGAGGTAGGCCCCTTAATGTATCCAATTTGTTATGACTCAAGGTTATTTTAGAGAACAAACAAGCACTTGGAGATTAAAAAATAATAAAGAATTTACATCAGAATACACCAGAGAAATTTAAATATTATTACAAAGTCTTATGGGGGAATTATTCAAGAGAAGGTCAAATGAATATATAAGGTGAATATACGAATAACAAACTGAACTTCATCTAAGGTTCTATACAGTGAAAGAGATGGAAAGTAAATGTGAAAATTTGAAAATGAACTGTACGATACATTTAGATATTTTCAGACATACTTAGAATGATGGAAACTTAGGATTTCCTAGAGAAATATATAAAATTCAATAGCATAGTTTGTACTACCTTAGGGTAAGTGTAAGTGATTTAACACAAATATGAATAAATATGGGTATTACTAAGAAGATTCTTCTGCGTAAACGTGAGAAAACATAGATGACTTCATAGAATCTTAAACAAACATGAGTTGAGGTACTGACATAACAAAATACATTATGTGAACATGAAAAAGCTGGTGTGAATTCATGTATAAGATGTATGAAATAGTCATGAAATGAAAGAGTGAAATATGTAAATAAAAAGTATACTAGAATTGAAAATTTATATTAGAGGTCCGAGAATTAAGAAAATTTAAGAAATGTATGAATATATGTAAAATTTTATCAGATTTTATACAGACACATTTGAGTGTGAGAGAATTCTACTGAGTTTAGATAGTTATGAATAGTCATAAGAATATACTTCTGAGAATACATGAAAAATCATACATGAAGAGAGAGAATCCCACACACACATGCGTAAAATGAGAATCACTGGAAAATGTATTTTGGCAAATAGTAAAAGTCAGGATGTACCTAATTGAGAGTATATATTTGAAGTCAGAATGAGAAAGTGTGAATGCAGATAGACAAGTTGTGTCTGAAGAAAAACATAAGGCAAATTCTGTCTGGAGCATGGCAGAGCTCTTGAAAGGTTCATATGATCTGAGGCCTTCTTCCAAATTTTCCTTAAAATCTGACCCAGGTGCCACATGTTGCTCATGATTGCCTTTCTGGAAAGATGTTAATTAAGCACCTAGATGCTCAATTGCCTGCACCTGAACCCTATGCTCTATCAGCTGGCCGCCAATAAACCATCTCATAAAGCATAAACTGGGCCCTGTCACATAGAGCAGAAATAGGAGACCAAATGAAGTAAATCAAAGAACAAAGAGAGCATAGGATATGTTAAAAGGGAATACACATGTACTTCTTGGGACATGATGCCACCTTTGGACTTCTTCTCAAACCCAGAGAAGTCTGTATGACCACTTATCAATATTTCCAGCTTCGATGCTTCACTGTGACTGCTTTTCAAAGGTAGTAATTCATCATGTGTGGAAAAACCACATGTCACAATTTAGCAATGTTTATTCATACTTACAGCTATGGAAGAGATAATATTGATAAGAAGAGGCCAATTAGATTGCAACATGTATGTGAATCCATGTATCCAAAATTTAAGAAAAAATGAAGTCACGGAGGATAAAGTTAAACTATACAATTAAATATTGACCCGATTGCAAGTGATTTTAGAGAATTAACACAAATGTAAAAAAATAGAAATAATCCTGATTATACAAATCTGAACAAATGTGATAAAGCATATGTAAATATATCAAATCCTGTACAAGGAGGAGCCACACAGAGCCATTACGAATGTGTTGCTAAATATGAGAATATGAGTTTGAATCTGATCTATGATAAACTGAGGTCAATATAAAAATTTCATTGTGAAGAGGAAAAGATCAATTCTAAACAATATTTGAAGTTGCCTTGGGCTTCATGGAATAAAGAACTTTGATTGACAGACAGAAGTGTGTGAAATATTACATCCTCAATTAGGGTTAGGGTTGAGAATTATGATGAATATTTATATAATTTTATTTTTAAGAAGGGCATTAAAATATGAGGGAATTTAAATGAGTAGAGAGTCATTGGAAAATGAATTTTTTCAATAAGTAAAAGACAGAATGTACCTAATCTAAGGTATATAATTGAAGTCAGTATGAGAAAGATAGTGAATGCAAGTAGATAAATTGAGTCAGAAGAAAAACATAAGGCAAATTCTGTCTGGAACATGGCAGAGCTCTTGAAATGGTCATATGTTCTGAGGTCTTCTTCCAAACGTTTCTTAAAAACTGACCCAGGTGCAATGTGTTGCTCATGATTGTTTTCCTGGAAAGATGTTAATGAAGCACCTGGAAGCCCAAATGCCTGCACCTGGCCCCTAGGCCCTATCAGCAGAAGGCCAATGGAATATTTCATAAAGCATAAACTAGGCCCTGTCACATAAGCAGAAATAAGAGATTAGATGAAGTAAACCAAAGAACAAAGAGCATAGGGTATGTAAAAAGGGAATACACATGTACTTCTTGGGTCCAGATGTATTTCTATGTAAATAAAAAATCTACTAGAATTGAAAATTCATATTAGAGGTCCAAGAAATAAGAAAATTTAGAAAAAAGTAAAAAGAAAATTTAGAAATAAGAAAATTTAGAAATTTTACCTTTAAAAAAAGGTAAAATTTTTATCAGATTTTTTACAGTCAATGAATGAGTGTGAGAATATTTAAAGGAGTCTGAACAGTTATGAATATTCATAAGAATGTAATTCTGAGAATACATGAAAAATCATACATGAATAGAATCCCATACAGGCATGAGTAAAGTAGGAGTCATAGGAAAATGTATTTTGTCAATAAGTAAAAGTCAGAATATACCTAATCAGGAGTATATATTTGAAATCAGAATGAGAAAGATAATGAATGCAAATAGATAAGTTGACTCAGAAGAAAAACATAAGGCAAATTCTGTCTGGAGCATGGCAAGGCTCTTGAAATATTCATATGTTCCGAGGCCTTCTTCCAAACACTCCTTAAAAACTGACCCAGATGCCACGTGTTGCTTATGATTGTCTTTCCGAAAAGATGTTAATTAAGCACCAGGATGCCGAATTCCCTGCACCTGGCCTTTATGCTCTATCAACTAGAGGCCAATGGACCATCACATAAAGCATATACTGGGCCCTTTCAAATAAGTAGAAATAGAAGATTAGTTGAAGTAAATCAAAGAACAAAGAGATTATAGGATATGTGAAAAGGGAATACACATGTACTTCTTGGGACCATATGTATTTCTATGTAAATACAATGTGTACTAGAATTGAAAATTTATATTAGAGTTATGAGAATTAAGAAAAGTATGAAAAGTATGAGTATAGTTAAAATTTTTTATCAGATTTTATACAAGCATAGATTAAGTGTGAGAGAATTCAACTCAGTTTGGACAGTTATGAATATTCATAAGCATGTAATTCTGAGAATACGTGAAAAATCATACATGAATAGATAGAATACCACACAGGCATGCACCAAATGAGAGTCATTGGAAAATGTATTTTGTCAATAAGTAACAGTCAGAAGGTATGTAATATAGAGTATATAATTGAAGTCAGAATGAGTAAGATAGTGAATTCAAATAGATAAGTTGAGTCAGAAGACAAACATAAGCTAAATTCTGTCTGGAGTATGTCAGAGCTCTTGAAATGTTCATATGTTCTGAGGCCTTCTTTCAAACATTCCTTAAAAATTGACCCAGGGTCCACGTGTTCCTCATGATTGCCTTCCCAGAAAGATGTTAATGAAGCACCTGGATGCCCAATTGCCTACACATGGCCCCTATGCTCTATCAGCTGGAGGTCAATGGACCATCTCATAAAGTGTAAATTGTTCCCTGTCACATAATCAGAAATAGGAGATAAGATGAAGTAAAAGAAAGAACAAGGACAACATAGGATATGTAAAAAGGGAATACACATGTACTTCTTGAAACCTGATGTATTCCTATGTTAATAGAAAGTGTACTAGAATTCAAAATTCATATTAGAATTCTGAGAATTAAGAAAATTTAGAAAAAGTACAAATATGGGTAAAATTTTTATCAGAAATTCTACAGACATAGATTCAGTGTGAGAGAATTCAACGGACTTTGGACAGTTATGAATATTCATAAGAATGTAATTCTGAGAATACGTGAAAAATCATCTATAAAGAGATAGAATCCCACAGAGGCATGAGAAAATGAGAGTCATTGGAAAATGTATTTTTTCAATAAGTAAAAGTCAGAATATACCTAACCTAGAGTATATATTTGAAGTCAGAATGAAAAAGTGATTGAATGCAAATAGATAAGTTGATTCAGAAGGAAAACATAAGGCAAATTCTGTCTGGAGCATGGCAGAGCTCTTGACGTGTTCATATGTTCTGAGGCCTTCTTCCAAACATTCCTTAAAAACTGACTCCGGTGGCACATGTTAGTAATGATTGCCTTTCTGGAATGATGTTATTGAAGCACCTGGATGCCCAATAGCATGCACCTGGGCCCTAGGCTCTATCAGCTGGAGTCCAATGAACCATCTCATAAAGCATAAACTTGGCCCTGTCACATGAGCAGAAATAGGAGATTAGATGAAGTAAACCAAAGAACAAAGAGAGCATAGGACATGTCAAAAGGGAATACACATGTACTTCTTGGGACCAGAGGCAACCTTTGGTTTTTTTCTTGAACCCAGAGATGTCTGTATGACCACTTTTCATTATACCCAGCTTCAATGCTTCATTGGGTCTTCTTCCCTAAGGTTGTAATTATTCATGTGAGGAAAAACCACATGTCACAAATTAGTGGTGCTTATTCATACCTAAAGAAATGGAAGAGAGTATATGGAAAAGAAGAGGCAAAATACACTGTAACATGTATGTAAAAGTTCCATGATTCAAAAAAAAATGTAGTTATGCAGTTATACTATACAATTAAAAATGGAGTTATGAAGTTATACTATACAATTAAATATTGACTCAATTGCAAGTGGTTTAAATATTAACACAAATGTGAAATAATAGAAAGTATCATAACTATACACACCTGGAATTTTGTGATAATGCATACGTAAATATATAAAATCTTGTATGAGGCTGAGTCACAGAAAGCCATAACAAATATGTTGCTAAATATGAGAATGTGCATTTGAATCTGATCTATGATAAACTGAGGTGGATATAAAAATTTCAGTGTGAAAAGAAAATGTTCAAAACTAAACAATCTGGAAAGTTTCCTTGGGGATCATGAAATAAAGAACATTGATCGACAGACAGAATTGTGTGAAATATTACATCCTGAAAGAGGGTCAGGGTATGAGAATTAGCATGAATATTGATGTATACTTTATTCTTAAGAAGGTCTGTAAACTATGAGGGAAATTACATGAATAGAGAGAATACTAAACAGGGATGAGTAAAATGAGACCTATGATAATACCGTAGGTAAGTCAGGATACTTAGGATGAATTTCATACACAAATAGTGTTATGAATGCAAATTCTACATCGGACATTGAAAATATTATTCCAATTACAGTTGAAATTCTGTACACTATGGTCCCTGGATGAAAGAAAAAATAGACATTCATTCTGAGGTAGGTCCACTAATATATCCAAAATGTATTGATACAGGTTACTGTAAGAGAACAAAGAAGAGATTTCAGATCAAAAAAAAAAAAGTATATACATCAGAATACACCTAAGAAACTATAAATGTCATTACAAAGAATTATTGGGGAATTATTCAAGAGAAGGTCAAATGAACATATATTAGGTAATATGGAAATAACAAACTGAACTTCATTCAGGATATACAGAGAAAGAGATGGAAAGTAAATATGGAAATTTGAAAATGAATTGTACAACACATTTAGAAATTATTGAGACATACCTAGAATGATGGAAATTTAGGATTTCTGAGAAGAATATATGAAACTTAATAGCACAGTTTGTACAACCTTAGGGTAAGTTTAAGAGATTTAACACAAATATGGATAAATAAGGATATTACTAAGAATGTACTTCTGCTTAGATGTGGGAAAACGTAGAAGACTTCATAGAATCTACACAAACATGTGTCGAGGTAGCGCCATAACAAAATACATTATGTGAACATGAGAAAGCTGGTTGAATTTCTTTTATAATACATATAAAATATGCATACATGGAAGAGTGAAATATGTAAATAGAAAGTGTACTAGAATTGAAAAGTTATATTAGAGGTCCGAGTATTAAGAAAGTTTAGGAAATGTATGAGAATATGTAAAATTTTTATGAGATTTTATACAGACATAGATTGAGTGTGAGAGAATTCAACAGAGTTTGGACAGTTGTGAATATTCATAAATGTAATTATGAGAATGCGTGAAAAATCACCCATGAGGAGATAGAATTTTATACAGGCATGATTAAAATGAGAGTAATTGGAAAATGTATTTTGTCAATAAGTAAAAGTCAGAATATACCTAACCTAGAGTATATATTTGAAGTCAGAATGAGAAAGATAGTGAATGCAAATAATTAATTTGAGTCACAAAAAAACATAAGGAAAATTCTGTCTGGAGCATGGCAGAGCTCTTGAAATGTTCTTATGTTCTGAGGCCTTCTTCCAAACTTTCCTCAAAAACTGACCCAGGTGAACCATGTTGCTCATAATTGCCTTCCCGGAGAGATGTTAATTAAGCACCTGGATGCCCAATTGCCTGCACCTGGCCCCATTGCTCTATCAGCTGAAGGCCAATGGACCATGTCATAAAACATAAACTGGGCCCTTTCACATAAGCAGAAAGAGGAGGTTAGATGAAGTAAACCAAAGAACACAGAGAGTATAGGATATGTAAAAAGGGGATACACATGCACTTCTTAGGACCAGATGTATTTCTAAGTAAAATAAAGTGAACTGGAATTGAAAATTCATATCAGAGTTTCGAGTATTTAAAAAATTATGTAGAAGTAGGAATATAGGTAAAATTTTCATCAGATTTTATACAGACAAAGATTGAGTGTGAGAGAATTCAACTGAGTTTGGACAGTTATGAATATTCATAAAAGTAATTATGAGAATACGTGAAAAATCATCCATGAGTAGATATAATTTCACACAGGCATGATTAAAATGAGAGTCATTGGAAAATGTATTTTGTCAATAAGTAAAAGTCAGATGTACCTAACCTAGAGTATATATTTGAAGTCAGAATGAGAAAGATAGTGAATGCAAATAGATAAGTTGAGTCAGAAGAAAAACATAAGACAAATTGTGTCTGAAGCATAGCAAAGCTCTTGACATGTTCATATGTTCTGTGACCTTCTTCCAAACTTTCCTTAAAAAGTGACCCGGTTGACACGTGTTGCTTATGATCGCCTTCCCAGAAAGTTGTTAATTAAGCACCTGGATGCCCAATTGCCTGCACCTGGCCTCTATGCTCTATCAGTTTGAGGCCAATGGACCATGTCATAAAGCATAACCTGGGCCTTTACACATAAGCAGAAATAGGAGATTAGATGAAGTAAAACAAAAAACAAAGGAAGCATAGGATATGTAAAAAGGGAATACACATTTACTTCTTCACACCAGATGTATTTCTCTGTAAATAGAAAGTGTACTAGAATTGTAAATTCATATTTATAGGAGCTCTCTCCATGCCTTCAATGCCTCCCCTCCCCTTTCCTTTTCCCCATGCTGATTGGTTACTTTGAATGTTTCCCCTCCTCTTTACCCCATGCTGATTGGCTACCTTCAGTGCCTCTCCTTTTCTCATCCCATGCTGATTGGCTGTACGTCTGACATGGATCAATACCCTATTGGCTGTAACCTAACCTCAGGGCCATGATTGATCCGGGGACCCTATATAAACTGTTGCACTAACTGAAATAAATGGGTCTGCTTCTCGCTCCGGCAGAGCAGTTTTACCTACCACCAGTGTCTGGGTGAGTGACTTCGCGACCGTCCACCCCATAAACCTTCGTCCTCCGGGACTCCAGACCTCATTCCGTGGGACCCCATTGTCCTTCGTCCTCCGGGACCCCAGAGCTCATCCCGTGGGACCCCATTCCTCGGTCCCCTCGTCCTGCTGGACCCCAACTCGTCGAGTGAACCCACACGAGGCACGAAATAAATGACACATATTAGAGGTCCGAGATTAAGAATATTTAGGAAAAGTATGAATATAGGTAAAATTATTAACAGATTTTATACAGACATAGATTGAGTGTGAGAGAATTCAACTGATTTTGTACAGTTATGAATATACATCAGAATTGAATTCTGAGAATACGTGAAAAATCATCTATGAATAGATACAACCCCACACAGGCATGAGTAAAATGAGAGTCATTGGAAGATGTATTTTTTCAATAAGTAAATGTCAGAATATACCTAATGTAGAGTATATAATTGAAGTCAGAATGAGAAAGATAGTGAATTCAAATAAATAAGTTGTGTCAGAAGGAAAACATAAGCAAATTTTGCCTGGAACATGGCAGTGCTTCTGAAATGTTCACATGTTTTGAGGCTACTTCCAAACTTTCCTCAAAAACTGACCCAGGCGAACCATGTTGCTCATGATTGCCTTCTCGGAAAAATGTAATTTAAGCACCTGGATGACCAATTCCTTGCACCTGGCCCCATAGCTCTTTCAGCTTGATTCCAATTGACCATCTCATAAATCATAAACTGGGCTGTTTCACATAAGCAGAAATAGGAGATAAGATGAAGTAAAGCAAAGAACAAAGAGAGCATAGAATATGTAAAAAAGGAATACACATGTATTTCTTGAAACCAGATATATATCTATGTAAATAGAAAGTGTACTAGAATTGAAAATTCATATTAAAGTTTTGAGAATTATGAAAATTTAGGACAACTATGAATATAGGTAAAATTTTTATCAGATTTTATACAGATATAGATTGAGTGTGAGAGAAGACAACTGAGTTTGGACAGTTATGAATATCATAAGAGTGTAATTCTGAGAATACTTGAAAAATTATCCATGAATAGATAGAATCCAACACAAGCATGGGTAAATGAGAGTCATTGAAAAATGTATTTTGTCAATAAGTAAAGTCAGAATGTACCTAATCTAGAGTATATATTTGAAGTGAGAATGAGAAAGATAGTGAATGCAAGTAGATAAGTTGAGTCAGAAGTGAAACATAAAATAAATTCTGTCTGGAGCATGGCAGAGCTCTTGAAATGTTCATATGTTCTGAGGCCTTCTTCCAAACTTTCCTTAAAAACTGACTTAGGTGCCACGTGTTGCTCATGATTGCCTTCCTGGAAAATGATAATTAAGTACCTGAATGCCAATTGCCTGCCCCTGGTCCCTATGCTCTATCAGCTGGAGCCAATGGACCATGCCATTAAGCAAAACTTGTGCCCTGTTACATAAGCAGATATAGAAGATTAGATGAAGTAAACCAAAGAACAAAGGGAGCATAGGATATGTTAAAAGGGAATACACTTGTATTTCTTGGAACCAGATGAATTTGTATGTAAATAGAAACTGTACTAGAATTGAAAATTCATGGTAGAGGTATGAGAAATAAGAAAATTTAGGAAAAGTAGGAATATAGGTAAAATATTTATCAGATTTTATACAGACATAGAGTGTTAGAGTATTCAACTGAGTTTGGACAGTCATGAACATTCATAAGAATGTAATTCTGAAAATACGTGAAAATTCATCCATGAATAGATAGAATCTTACACAGGCATGATTAAAATGGGAGTCATTGGAAAAAGAATTTTGTCAATAAATAATAATCAGAATGTACCTAATCTAGAGTATATATTTGAAGTCAGAATGAGAATCATAGTGAATGCAAATAGATAAGTTGAGTCAGAAAAAAAATAAGGCAAATTCTGTCTGAAACATGGCAGAGCCCTTGAAATGTTTCTATGTTCTGAGGGCTTCTTCCAAACTTTCCTTGAAAAATGACCCAGATGAACCGTGTTGCTCATGATTGCCTCCCTGATAAGATGTTAATTAAGCACGAGGATGCCCAATTGCCTGCACCTGGCCCCTATGCTTTATCAGCTGGAGGCCAATGGACCATCTCTTAAAGCGTAAACTTGGCCCTGTCACATAAGCAGAAATAGGAGATTAGATGAAGTAAATCAAAGAAAAAGAGTATAGGATATGTAAAATGGGAATACACATGTACTTCTTGGATCCAGATGTATTTCTAAGTAAATAGAAGGTGTGCTAGAATTGAAAATTCATAATAGAGGTACGAGAATTAAGAAAATTTAGAAAAGCACAAATATAGGTACAATTTTTATCAGATTTTATACAGACATAGATTGAGTGTGAGAGAATTTAACTGAGTTTGGACTGTTATAAATATTCATAAGAATGTAATCCTGAGAATACGTGAAAAATCATCCATGAATAAATAGAATCTCACACAGGCATGAGTAAAATGGGAGTAATTGGAATATGTGTTTTGTCAATAAGTAAAATTCAGAATGTACCTAATCTAGAGTATATATTTGAAGTCAGAATGAGAAAGATATTGAATGCAAATAGATAAGTTGAGTCAGTAGAAAAACAAGGCAAATTCTGTCTGGAGCATAGCAGAGCTCCTGAAATGGTCATATGTTCTGAGGTCTTCTTCAAAAGTTTTCTTAAAAAAGTGACCTAGGTTCCACGTGTTGCTCATAAATGCCTTCCCGGAAAGATGTTAATTAAACAACTGGATGCTCAATTGCCTGCACCTGGCTCCTATAATCTATCAACTGGAGGCCAATGGAACATGTCATAAAGCTTAACCTGGGCCCTGTCACATAAGCAAAAATAAGTGATTAGATGAAGTAAATAAAAGAACAAAGAGAGCACAGGATAAGGAAAAAGGGAATACACATGTACTTTTGGGACCACATGTATTTCTATGCAAATAGAATGTGTACTAGAATTGAAGATTCATAATAGAGTTTCGAGAATTAAGAAAATTTAGGAAAAGTACGAATATAGCTAATATTTTTATGAGATTTTATACAGACATAGATTGAGTGTGAGAGAATACAACTGAGTTTGGAGAGTGATCCTCCACTCGAACCCAGAGAAATCTGTGTGACCACTTTTCAATATATCCAGCTTCATTGCTTCATTGCATTTGCTTCCCTAAGGTTGTAATTCATCACGTCATGAAAAACCACATATTCCAAGTCAGTGGTGCTTATTCATAACTACAAAAATGGAAAAGAGAATATTGAAAAGAAGAGGCAAAATACACTGTAACATGAATGTGAAAGTTCCTGGATTTTAGAAAAAATTTAATCACACAAGATGAATTTAAAATATACAATTATATATTGACCTGATTTCATGTGGTTTAAGAGAAATAACACAAATGTGAAATAATAGAAATAATCATGACTGTATGCATATGAACCTATGTGATAATGCATATGTAAATATATCAAATCATGTATCAGGATGAGTCACAGAGAGCCATCACAAATGTGTTGCTGAATATGAGAATGTGCGTTTGAATCTGATCTATGATAAACTGAGTTCGACATAAAAATTTCAGTGTGAAAAGAAAAGTTCAAAGCTAAACACTCTTGGAAGTTGCCTTGGGCTTCATGGAAAAAAGAACGTTGATTGACAGACAGAAATGTGTGAAATATTACATCCTGAATTAGGGTTAGGTTATGAGAATTACCATGAATATTTATATATACTTTATTCTTAAGAAGGGCTTTAAAATATGAGGGAAATTACATGAGTAGAGATTTTACTAAAAAGGGATGAGTAAAATGAAACCTATGATACTATAGTAGTTAAGTCAGAAGTAGGTAGGATGAATATCATATACAAAAAATGTGTTATGTGTGAAAATTCTACATTGGACATTGAGAATACTATTCTAATTACAGTTCAAATACTATACACTATGATACCTGAATGAAAGAAAAAATAAACATTGATTCTGTGGTAGGTCCCATAATGGATTCAATTTGTAGTGACTCAAGATTAGTGTTAGAGTATAAACAGGCAATTGGAGATTAAAAAAAAAATAATTTACATCAGAATACACTGCAAAAATTATAAATGTCATTACAAAGTCTTATGGAAGAATTATTCAAGAGAAGGTCAAATGAAAATATATAAGGTGAATATATAAATCAAAACCTGAACTTCATTCAGGATATACAGTGAAAGAGATGGAAAGTAAATGTGGAAATTTGAAAATGAATTGTACGACACATTTAGAAATTATTGAGACAAACCAAGAATGATGGAAATTTAGGATTTCAGAGAGAAATATATAAAATTTAACAGCATAGTTTGTAATACTTAGCGTAAGTGTAAGTGACTTAACACAAATATGGATAAATATAGATATTATTAAGAATGTACTTCTGGATGAAGGTGGGAAAACATAGATGACTTCATAGAATCTTACACAACCTTTGTCAAGGTAGTGACATAACAAAATACATTATGTGAAGATGAGTAAGCTGGTTGAATCCCATGTATAATATGTAAAAAATAGGCATAAAATGGAAGAGTGAAATATGTAAATAGAAAGTGTAATAGATTTGAAAATTCATATTAAAGGTCCGAGAATTAAGAAAATTTAGGAAAAGTACGAATATAGGTAAAATTTTTATCAGATTTTATACAAACATAGATTGAGTGTGAGAGAATTCAACAGAGTTTGGACAGTTATGAATGTTCATAAGAATGTAATTCTGAGAATATCTGAAAAATTATCCATGAATAGATAGAATCCCACCCAGGCATGAATAAAATGAGAGTCATTGGAAAATGTAATTTGTCAATAAGTAAAAGTTAGAATGTACCTAACCTAGAGTATATATTTAAAGTCAGGATGAGAAAGATAGTAAATGCAAATAGATAAGTTAAGTCAGAAGATAAACATAAGGCAAATTCTGTCTGGAGTATGGCAGAGCTCTTGAAATTTTCCCATGTTCCCAGGCCTTCTTCCAAACTTTCCTTAAAAACTGACCCAGGTGCCCCGTGTTGCTCATGATTACTTTCCTGAAAAGATGTTACTTAAGCCAATTTAATTGCCAGCACCTGGCTTTTATATTCTATCAGTTGGAGGCCAATGGACCATCTCATAATGCATAAACTGGGCCCTGTCACATAAGCAGAAATAGGAGGTTAGATGAAGTAAAGCAAAGAACAAAGAGAGCATAGGATATGTAAAAAGAGAACACACATGTACTTCTTGTGACCAGATGCCACGTATGGTCCTCCTCTTGAACCCAGAGAAATCTGTGTGACCACTTTTCAATATATCCAGCCTCAATGCTTCACTTTGTCTGCTTCCCTAATGTTGTAATTCATCATGTGAGGTAAAACAACACGTCCCAAGTCAGCGGTGCTTATACATACCTATAGAAATGGAAAAGAGAATATTGAAAAGAGGAGGCAAAATGCACTATAACATGAATGTGAAATTTCCTGGATTTAAGAAAAAATGGAGTCACGCAAGATGAATTTAAACTATACAATTAAATATTGACCTGATTTAACGTGGTTTAAGAGAAATAACACAAATGTGAAATAATAGAAATAATCATGACTGTATGCATATGAACCTATGTGATAATGCATATGTAAATATATCAAATCATGTATCAAGAAGAGTCACAGAGAGCCATAACAAATGTGTTGCTAAATATGAGAATGAGTTTGAATCTGATCTATAATAAACTGAGGTGGATATAAAAATTTCAGAGTGAAAAGGAAAAGTTCAAAGCTAAACAATCTTGGAAGTTGCCTTGGGCTTCATGGAATAAAGAACGTTGACTGACAGACAGAATTGTGTGAAATATTACATCCTGAATTAGGGTTAGGTTATGAAAATTACCATGAATATTTATATATACTTTATTCTTAAGAAGGGCTTTAAAATATGAGGGAAATTACATGAGTAGAGAGAATACTAAACAGGGATGAGTAAAATGAGACCAATAATACTATAGTAGTTAAGTCAGAAGTAGGTAGGATGAATGTCATATACAAAAAATAAAATTCTACATTGGACATTCAGAATACTATTCTAATTACAGTTCAAATACTATACACTATGGTACCTGGATGAAAGAAAAATAAACATTGATTCTGTGGTAGGTCCCATAATGTATCCAATTTGTACTGACTCAAGGTTAGTTTTAGAGTATAACCAGGCACTAGGCAATTAAAAAAATAAAGAATTTACATCAGAATACACTGCAAAAATTATAAATGTCATTACAAAGTCTTATGGAAGAATTATTCAAGAGAAGGTCAAATGAAAATATATAAGGTGAATATATAAATAAAAAACTGAACTTCATTCAGGATATACAGTGATAGAGATGAAAAGTAAGTGTGGAAATTTGAAAATGAATTGTACGACACATTTAGAAATTATTGAGACAAACCTAGAATGATGGATATTTAGGATTTCAGAGAGAAATATATAAAATTTAACAGCATAGTTTGTAATACTTAGCGTAAGTGTAAGTGATTTAACACAAATATAGATAAATATGAACATTATTAAGAAGGTACTTCTGCATGGACTTGGGAAAACATAGATGACTTCATAGAACCTTACACAAGCATATGTTGAGGTACTGCCATAACAAAATACATTATGTAAAGATGAGTGAGCTGGTTGAATCCCATGTATAATATGTATAAAATGGAACAGTGAAATATGTAAATAGAAAGTGTAGTAGATTTGAAAATTCATATTAGAGGTTCAAGAATTAAGAAAATTTAGGAAAAGTACGAATATAGGTAAAATTTTTATCAGATTTTATACAGACATTGAGAGTGAGAGAATTCAACAGTTTGGACAGTTACGAATATTCATAAGAATGTAATTCTGAGAATACTTGGAAAATCATACATGAAGAGATAGAATCCCACACAGGAATGAGTAAAATGGGATTCATTGGAAAATGTATTTTGTCAATAATTAAAAGTCAGGATGTACCTAATCTAGAGTATATAATTGACGTCAGAATGAGAAAGATAGTGAATGCAAATAGATAAGTTGAGTCAGAAGAAAAACATAAGGAAAATTCCATCTGGAGCATGGAGGAGCTCTTGAAATGTTCATATAATCTGAGCACTTCTTCCAAACTTTCCTTAAAAAGTGACCCAGGTGCCACATGTTGCTCATGATTGCCTTCTCGGAAATATGTTAATTAAGCACCAGGATGCCCAATTGCCTGCACCTGGACCCTATGCTCTATCAGCTGGAGGCCAATGGATCATCACATAAAGCATAAACTGGGCCCTGTCACATAAGCAGAAATAGGAGATTAGATAAAGTAAATCAAAGAACAAAGAGAGTATACAATATATAAAAAGGTAATACACATGTACTTCTTGGGACATGATGCCACTTATGGTCCTCTTCTCAAACCCAGAGAAGTCTGTACGACAACTTATCAATATTTCCAGCTTCAATGCTTTACTGCATCTGCTTCCCTAAAATAGTAATTCATCATGTGTGGAAAAACCACACATCACAATATAGCAGTGTTTATTCATACCAACATATATGGAATAGACAATATTGAAAAGAAGAGGCAAAATAGACTGTAACATGTTTGTGAAAGTTGCTGGATTTAATAAATAATGGAGTCACGCAGGATGAAGTTAAATTATACAATTAAATATTGACCTGATTGCAAGTGATTTTAGGGAATTAACACAAATGTGAAAAAATAGAAATAATCCTGACTATATACATCGAACCTATGTGATGAAACATATGTAAATATTGCAAATCCTGTATGAGGAAGAGTCACAGAGAGCAATAACAAATGTGTTGCTAAATATGAGAATGTGAGTTGGAGTCTAATCTATGATAAACTGAGGTGGATATAAATATTTCACTGTGAAAAGGAAAAGATCAAAGCTAAAAACTCTTGGAAGTTGCCTTATGCTTCATGGAATAAAGAACATTGATTGACAGACAGAAATGTGTGAAATATTACATCCTGAATTAGGGTTAGGTTATGAGAATTACCATAAATATTTATATAAACTTTATTCTTAAAAAAGGAATTAAAATATGAGGGAAGTACATGAGTAGAGAGAATACTAAAAAGGGATGAGTAAAATGAGATGTATGATAATATTGTAGTTAAGTCAGGTGTAGTTAGGATGAATTTCATACACAAAAATTTTTATGTATGCAAATTCTACATTGGTCATTAAAAATACTATTCCAATTACAGTTAAAATTCCATACCTGTATGAAAGCAAAAATAAATATTGATTCTGAGGTAGGTCTCATAGTGTTTCCAATTTGTACTGACACAAGGTTAGTGTTAAAAAATAAAAAAAAACTTGGAGATTAAAAAAGAAAGAAAAAATATACATCAGAATACACCAAAAAAATTATAAATGTCATTACAAAGTCTTATGGGGGAATTATTCAAGAGAAGGTCAAATGAAAATGTATAAGGTGAATATACAAATAACAAACTGAACTGCATTTAAGGTTATATACAGTGACAGAGATGAAAAGTAAATGTGGAAATTTGAAAATGAACTGTATGACACATTTAGGAATTTTGAGACATACCTAGAACGATGGAAATTTAGGATTTCTGAGATAAATATATAAAATTTAATAGCATAGTTTGCACTACCTTAGGGTAAGTGTGATTTAACACAAATATAGATAAATATAGATATTACTAAGAAGGTACTTCTGCATAGAGGTGGGAAAACATAGATAAATTCATAGAATCTTACACAAACTTGAGTCGAGGTAGTGCCATAACAAAATACATTAAGTGAACATAAGAAAGCTGGTTGAATCCCAAATATAATATGTATAAATAGACATAAAATGGAAGAGTGAAATAGGTAAATAGAAAGTACAGTAGAATTGAAAATTTATATTAGAAATCCCAGTAATAAGAAAGTTTAAAAAATGTACAAGTACATGTAAAATTTTTTGGAGATTTTATACAGACATAGATTGAATGTGAGAGAATTCAACTGAGTTTGGACAGTGATGAATATTTATAAAAATGTAATTCCGAGAATACGTAAAAAATCATGCATGAATAGATAGAATCCCACACAGGCATGGGTAAAATGAGAGTCATTGGAAAATGTATTTTGTCAATAAGTAAAAGTCAGAATATGCCCAATCTAGAGTATATATTTGAAGTCAGAATGAGAAAGATAGTGAATGTAAATAGATAAGATGAGTCAGAAGAAAAACATAAGGCAAATTCTGTCTAAAACATGGCAGATCTTTTGAAATTATGATATGTTCTGAGGCCCTCTTCCAAACTTTCCTCTAAAACTGACCCAGGTGCCACGTGTTGGTCATGATGGCCTTCCCAGAAAGATGTTAATTAAGCACCAGGATGCCCAATTGCCTGCACCTGGCCCCTATGCTTCCTCAGCTTGGGGCCACAGGATCATTTCATAAAGCATAAACTGGGCCTTGTCACATAAGCATAAATAAGAGAGTAGATGAAGTAAATCAAAGAACAAAGAGAGCATAGAATTTGTAATAAGGGAATACACATGTACTTCTTGGGACATGATGACACCTATGGTCCTCTTCTCAAACTTAGAGAAGTCTGTATGACCACTTATCATTATTTCCAGCTTCAATGCTTTATTGCCTCTGTTTTTCTAAGGTAATAATTCATCATGTGTGGAAAAACCACACATCACAATTTAGTGGTGTTTATCCATACCTACAGATATGGAAGAGAGAATATTGAAACAAAAAGGCAAAATAGACTATAACATGTATGTGAAAGTTCCTGGATTTAAGAAATAATGGAGTCACACAGGATGAAGTTAAACTATACAATTAAATATTGACTCGATTGCAAGTGATTTTAGAGAATTACCACAAATGTGAAAAAATAGAAATAATCCTGACTATATACATCTGAACCTATGTGATAAAGCATATGTAAATATATCAAATCCTGTACGAGGATGAGTCACAGAGAGCCATAACAAATGTGTTGTGAAATATAGGAATGTGAGTTTGAATCTGATCTATGTTAGTCTGAGGTGAATATAAAAATTTCAGTGTGAAAAGAAAAAGTTGAAAGATAAAAACTTTTGGATGCTGCCTTGTGCTTCATGGAATAAAGAACGTTGACTGACAGACAGAAATGTGTGAAATATTACATCCTGAATCAGGGTTAGGGTATGAGAATTACCATGAATATTCATGTAAACTTTATTCTTTGGAAGGGCATTAAAATATGAGGGAAATTACATGAGTAGAGAGAATACTATACAGGGATGAGTAAAGTGAGACCTATGATAATATAGTAGATAAGTCAGGGGTAATTAGGATAAATTTCATATACAAAAAAGTGTTATATATGCAATTTCTACACCAGACATTGAAAAAACTATTCCAATTACACTTAAAATTCTATACAATATGGTACCTGGATGAAGGAAAAATAAACATTGATTCTAAGGTAGGTTAGAGAATAAATAGGCACTTACAGATTAAAAAGAAAATAAAGAATATACATCAGAACACACCGAAGAAATTATAAATGTGATTACAAACTCTTATGGGGGAATTATTCAAGAGAAGGTCAAATGAAAATATATCAGTTGAATATATGAATAACAAACTGAACTTCATTCAGGATATAGAGTGATATAGATAAAAAGTAAATGTGGAAATTTGAAAAAAAACTGTACAACACATTTAGAAATTTTGAGACATACCTAGAATGATGGAAATTTAGGATTTCAGAGAGAAATATATAGAATATAATAGCATAGTTTGTACTACATTAGGGTAAGTGTAAGTGATTTAACACAAATATGGATATATGTAGATATTCCTAAAAAGGTACTTCCATGTAGAGGTGGGAAAACATAAATGACTTCATAGAATCTTACATAACATGAATCAAGGTAGTTCATAAAAAAACACATTATGTGTACATGAGAAATCTGGTTGAATCCCATGTATAATATGTATAAAATTGGCATAAAATGGAAGAGTGAAATATGTAGAGAGTGTAGTAGAATCGAAAATTCATATTAGAGGTCTGAGAATTAAGAAAATTTAGGAAAAGTACAAATATAGGTAAATTTTTTATCAGATTTTATACAGACATAGATTGAGTGTAAAAGAATTCAACTGAGTTTGGACAGTTTATTCATAAGAATGTATTTCTGAGAATACGTAAAAAATCATACATGAATAGATAGAGTCCTACACAGGAATGAGTAAAATGAGAGTCATTGGAAAATGTATTTTGTCAATAAGTAAAAGTGAGAATGTACCTAATCTAGAGTATATACTTGAAGTCAGAATGAGAAAGATAGTGAATGCAAATAGATAAATTGAGTCAGAAGAAAAACATAAGGGAAATTCTGTCTGGAGCATGGCAGAGCTCTTGAAATTTTCTGAGACCTTCTTCCAAACTTTCATTAAAAACTGACACAGGTGCCCCTTGTTCCTCTGAATTGCCTTCCTGTAAGATGTTAATTAAGCACCTGGATGCCCAATTGCCTGCACCTGGCCCCTATGCTCTATCAGCTGGAGGCCAATGGACCATCTCATTAAGCATAAACTGGGCCCTGTCACATAAGCAGAAATAGGAGTTCAGATGAAGTAAACCAAAGAACAAAGAGAGCATAGGATATGTAAAAAGGGAATACACATGTACTTCTTAAGACCAAATGTATTCCTATGTAAATAGAAAGTGTACTAGAACTGAAATTAATATTCAAGGTCCGAGAATTAAGAAAATTAAGGCAAAGTATGAATATCAGTAAAATTTTTATCAGACTTTATACAGACATAGATCGAGTGTGAGAGAATTCAACTGAGAATGGACAGTTATGAATATTCATAAGAATGTATTTCTGAAAATACGTGTAAAATCATCCATGAATGTATAGAATCCCACACAGGCATGAGTGAAATGAGAGTCACTGGAAAATGTATTCTGTCAATAAGTAAAAGTCAGGATGTACCTAATCTAGAGTACATATTTGAAGTCAGAATGAGAAAGATAGTAAATGCAAATAGGTAAGTTGAGTCAGTAGAGATGCATAAGGAAAATTCTGGCTGGTGCATGGCAGAGCACTTCAATTGTTCATATATACTGAGGCCTTATTCCAAACTTTCCTTAAAATCTGACCCAGGTGCCACGTGTTTCCTCATGATTGCCTTCTCGGAAATATATTAATTAACACTTGGATGCCCAATTGCCTGCACTTGGCCCATATGCTCTATCAGCTGGAGGCCAACAGACCATGTAATAAAGCATAACCTCGGCCCTTTCACGTAAGCAGAAATAGGAAATTAGATGAAGTATATCAAAGGACAGAGAAAGCATAAGGTATGAAACAGGGATCGCACATGTACCTCTTTGGACCAGATGTATTTCTATGTAAATAGAAAGTGTACTAGAATTCAAAATTCATATTAGAGTTCTGAGATTCAAGAAAATTTAGAAGCAGTACAAATATAAGTAAATTTTTATCACATTTTATACAGACATAGATTGAGTGTGAGAGAATTCAACTAAGTTTGAACAGTTATGAATATTCATAAGAATATAATTCTGAGAATAAGTGAAAAATCATCCATGAATAGATAGAATCTCACACAGGCATGAGTAAAATGAGAGTCATTGGAAAATGTATTTTGTCAATAAGTAAAATTTAGAATGTACCTAACCTAGAGTATATATTTAAAGTCAGGATGAGAAAGAGTGAATGCAAATAGATAAGTTGAGTCAGAAGAAAAATATAATTCAAATTCTATCTGGAGCACAGCAGAGCTCCTGAAATGGTCATATATTCTGTGGTCTTCTTTCAAACTTTCCTTAAAAACTGACCTAGGTTCCATGGGTTGCTCATGATTGCCATCCTGGAAACATGTTAATTAAGCACCTGGATGCCCAGTTGCCTGCACCTGGCCCTTATGCTTTATCAGCTGGAGGCCAAAGGACAACCTCATAAAGCATAAACTGGGCCTTGTCACATAAACAGAAATAGGAGATTAGAAAATCAAAGAACAAAGAGAGCATAGGATATATAAAAGAGAATACACATGTACTTCTTGGGACCAGATAAATTTCTATGTAAATAGAAATTGTACTAGAATTGAAAATTCATATGAAAGGTCCAAGAAATAAGAAAATTTAGGAAAAGTATGAATATTTTTATCAGATTTTATACACACACAGATTGAGTGTGAAAGAAGTCAACTGAGTTTGAACAGTTACGAATATTCAAGGGAATGTAATTCTGAGAATACGTGAAAAATTATCCATGAATAGATAGAATCCCACACAGGCATGAGTAAAATGAGAGTCATTGGAAAGTGTATTTTGTCAATAGTAAAAGTCAAAATGTACCTAATCTTCAGTATATATTTGAAGACAGAATGAGATTGATAGTGAATGCAAATAGATAAATTGAGACAAAAGTAAAAGATAAGGCAAATTCTGTCTGTAGCATGGTAAAACTCTTGAAATGTTCACATGACCTGAGGCCTGCTTCCAAACCTTCCTTAAAAACTGACCCAGGTGCCACGTGTTACTCATGATTGCCTTCCCAGAAAGATGTTAATTAAGCACCTGGATGCTCAATTGCCTGCACCTGGCACCTATGCTCTATCAGCTGGAGGCCAATGGCCCATCTCGTAAAGCATAAACTTGGCCCTTTCACATGAGGAGAAATAGGAGATTAGATGAAGTGAACCAAAGAAAAAGAGAGCATAGGACATATAGAAAGGGAATACATATGTACTTCTTGGGATCAGATGTATTTCTCTGAAATAGAAAAAGAACTATATTTAAAAATTCATATTAGAGGTCCGAGTATTAAGAAAATTTAAGAAAAGTACAAATATAGGTAAAATTCTTATCAGATTTTATAAAGATATAGGTTGAGTGTGAGAGAATTCAACTGAGTTTGGACAGTTATGAATATTCATGAGAATGTAATTCTGAGAATACATGAAATATTATCCATGAATAGATAGAATCCCACACAGGAATGAGTAAAATGAGAGTCATTGGAAAAAGTATTTTATCAAAAATAAAACACACAATGTACATAATTTACAGTATATATTGGAAGTCAGAGTGAGAAAGATAGTGAATGAAATTAGATAAGTTGAGTCAGAAGTAAAACAAGGCAAATTCTGTCTGTAGCATGGCAAAGCTCTTGAAATGTTCACATGCCCTGAGGCCTTCATCCAAACCTTCCTTAAAAACTGACCCAAGTGCAACGTGTTACTTATGATTGCCTTCCCTGAAAGTTGTTAATTAAGCACCTGGATGCTCAATTGCCTGAACCTGGCACCTATGCTCTATCAGCTGGAGGCCAATGGATCATCTCATAAAGCATAAACTTGGCCCTTTCACCTAAGGAGAAATAGGACTTTAGATGAAGTGAACCAAAGAACAAAGAGAGCATAGGACATGTAAAAAAGGATTACACATGTGCTTCTTGGGACCAGATGTATTTCTATGAATTAGAAAGAGAACTAGGATTAAAAATTCATATCAAAGGTCTGAGTATTAAGAAAATTTAGGAAAAGTACAAATATAGGTAAAATTTTCATCAAATTTTATAAAAACATAGGTTGAGTGTGAGAGAATTCAACTGACTTTGAACAGTTATGAATATTCATAATAATGTAACTCAGAGAATATGTGAAAAATTATCCATGAATTGATAGAGCTCCACACAGGCATGAGTAAAATGAGAGTCAATGGAAAATGTAATTTGTCAATAAGTAAAAGTTAGAATGTACCTAATTTACAGTATATATTTGAAGTCAGAATGAGAAAGATAGTGAATGCAAATAGATAAGTTGAGTTAGAAGTAAAATATTAGGCAAATGCTTGAAATGTTCACATGACCTGGGCCTTCTTCCAAACCTTCCTTAAAAACTGACCCAGGTGCCAAGTGTTACTCAGATTGCCTTCCCAGAAAGATGTTAAATAAGCACCTGGATGCTCAATTGCCTGCACCTGGCACCTATGCTCTATAAGCTGGAGGCCAATGGATCATCTCATAAAGCATACACTTGGCCCTTTCACATGAGGAGAAATAGGAGATTAGATGAAGTGATCCAAAGAACAAAGAGAGCATAGGACATGTCAAAAGAAAATACACATTTACTTCTTGGGACCAGATGTATTTCTATGAAATAGAAATAGAACTAGAATTAAAAATTCGTATCAGATGTCGAAGTATTAAGAAAATTTAGGAAAAGTATGAATATAGGTACATTTTTTATCAGATTTTATGAAGACATAGTTTGAGTGTTAGAGAATTCAACTGAGCTTGGAAAGTTATGAATATATATGAGAATGTAATTCTCAGAACACATGAAAAATTATCCATGAATTGATAGAATCCCACACAGGCATGTGTAAAATGAGAGTCATTGGAAAATGTATTTTTTCAATAAGTAAAAGTTAGAATGTACCTAATTTACAGTATATATTTGAAGTCAGAATGAGAAAGATAGTGAATGCAAATATAAGTTGAGTCAGAAGTAAAACATAAGGCAAATTCTGTCTGTAGCATGGCAAAGCTATTGAAATGTTCCCATGACCTGAGGCCTTCTTCCAAACCTTCCTTAAAAACTGACCCAGGTGGCACGTGTTACTCATGATTGCCTTCCCAGAAAGATGTTAAATAAGCACCTGGGTACTTAATTTCCTGCACCAGGCACATATGCTCTATGAGCTGGAGGCCAATGAACAATCTCATTAAGCATAAACTTGGCACTTTCACATAAAAAGAAATAGGAGATTAGATGAAGTAAACCAGAGAACAAAGAGCATAGGACATGTAAAACGGGAATACACTTGCACTTTTGGGACCAGATGCATTACTGTGAAATAGAAAGGGAACTAGTATTAAAAATTCATATTAGTGATCTGAGTACTAAGAAAATTTAGAAAAAGTATGAATATAGGTAAAATTTTAATCAGATTTTATAAAGACATAGGATGAGTGTGAGAGAATTCAACTGAGTTTGGACTGTTATGAATATTCATGAGAATGTAATTCTGAGAATACGTGTAATATTATCCATGTATGGATAGAATCCTACAAAGGCATGAGTAAAATGAGAGTCATTGAAAAAAGTATTTTGTCTAAAAGTAAAATCAGAATTTACCAGAATTACAGCATATATTTTAAGTCAGAATGAAAAAGAGAGTGAATGCAAATAGATCAGTTGAGTCAGAAGTAAAACATAAGGCAAATTCTGTCTGTAGCATGGCAAAGCTCTTGAAATGTTCAAATGAGCTGAGGCCTCCTTTCAAAACTTCTTTAATATTGACCCAGGTGCCATGAGGTACTTCTGATTGCCTTCCCAAAAAGATGTTAATTAAGAACCTGATTGCTCAATTAGCTGCACCTGGCTCCTATGCTCTATCAGCTGGAGGCCAATGGATCATCTCATAAAGCATAAACTTGGCCCTTTCACATAAGGAGAAATAGGAGATTAGATGAAGTAAACCAAAGAACAAAGAGAGCATAGGACATGTAAAAAGGGATTGCACTTGTACTTCTTGGGACCAGATGTATTTGTATGAAATAGAAAGAGAACTAGAATTAAAAATTCATATGAGAGATACGGGTATTAAGAGAATTTAGGAAAAGTACGAATATAGGTAAAATGTTTATCAGATTTTATACAGAAATAGGTTGAGTGTGCGAGAATTCAACTGAGTTTGGGTAGTTATGAATATTCATGTGAATGTAATTCTGAGAATACGTGAAAAATTATCCATGAATAGATAGAAACCCACACAGGCATGAGTCAAATGAGAGTCATTGGAAAATGTATTTTGTCAAAAAGTAAAAGTCAAAATGTGCCTAATTTACAGTATGTATTCGAATTTAGAATCAGAAAGATAGTGATTGCACATAGATAAGTTGAGTCCAAAGTTAAACAGAATGCAATGTCGGTGTGTAGCGTGTCAAAGCTCTTGAATTGTTCACATGACCTGAGGCCTTCTTCGAAACCTTCCTTAAAAACTGACCCAGGTGTCACATGTTACCCATGATTGCCTTCCCAGAAAGATGTTAATTAAGCACCTGGAAGATCAATTAGCTGCAGCCGGCACCTATGTTCTATCAGCTGGAGGCCAATGGATCATCTCATATAGCATAAACTTGGTTCTTTCACATAAGGAGAAATAGGAGATTAGATGAACTAAAACAAAGAACAAAGAGAGCATAAGACACGTAAAAAGGGGATACACATGTACTTCTTGAGACCAGATGTATTTCTATGAAATAGAAAAAGACATAGAATTAAAAATTAATATTAGAAGTCTGAGTTTAAGATAATTTAGGAAAAGTATGAATATAGGTAAAAATTTTGTCAGATTTTATAAACACATAGATTGAGTGTGAGAGAATTCAACTAAGTTTAGACATTTATGAATATTCATGAGAATGTAATTCTGAGAATACATTAAAAATTATCCATGAATAGATAGAATCCCACACAGGCATGAGTAAAATGAGAGTCATTGAAAAATGTATTTTGTCTAAAATTAAAATCAGAATACACTAGATTTAAAGCATATATTTTAAGTCAGATTGAGAAAGAGAGTGAATGCAAATAGATAAGTTGAGTCAGAAGTAAAAAATAAGGCAAATTCTGTCTGTAGCATGGCAAAGCTCTAGAAATGTTCACATGACCTAAGGCCTTCTTCCAAATCTTCCTTAAAAACTGACCCAGGTGTCACATGTTACCCATGATTGCCTTCCCAGAAAGATGTTAATTAAGCACCTGGAAGATCAATTAGCTGCAGCCGGCACCTATGTTCTATCAGCTGGAGGCCAATGGATCATCTCATATAGCATAAACTTGGTTCTTTCACATAAGGTGAAATAGGAGATTAGATGAACTAAAACAAAGAACAAAGAGAGCATAAGACATGTAAAAAGGGAATACACATGTACTTCTTGGGACCAGATATATTTCTATGAAATAGAAAGAGAAATAATATTAAAAATTAATTTTAGAAGTTCAAGTATTAAGAAAATTTTAGAAAAGTAAGAATATAGCTAAAAATTTTATCAGATTTTATAAAAACATAAATTGAGTGTAAGAGAACTCAACTGAGAGTGAACAGTTATGAATATTCATGCAAATGTAATTCTGATAATACCTTAAAAATTATCCATGTATAAATAGATTCCTACAAAGTCATGAGAAAATGAGAGTCATTGAAAAATGTATTTTGTCTAAAAGTAAAATCAGAATTTACCAGATTCAGAGTATATATTTTAAGTCAGATTGAGAAAGAGAGTGAAGGCAAATACATAAGTTTAGTCAGAAGTAAAACATAAGGCAAATTCTGTCTGTAGCATGGCAAAGCTCTGAAAATGTGCACATGACCTGGGGCCTTCTTTCAGACCTTCCTAAAAAACTGACCCAGGTGCCATGACTTACTCATGATTGCCTTCTTGGAAAGATGTTAATTAAGCACCTGGATGCTCAAATAGCTACACCTGGCACATATGCTCTATCAGCTGGAGGTCAATGGATCATCTCATAAAGCATAAACTTGGCCCTTTCACATAATAAGAAATAGGAGATTAGATGAAGTAAACCATAGAAACAAGAGAGCATAGGAAATGTAAAAAGGGATTACATTTGTACTTTTTGGGACCAGATGTATTTCTGTGAAATAGAAAGAGAATTAGAATTAAAAATTCATATTAGAGGTTTGGGTATTAAGGGAACTTAGGAAAACTACGAGTATAGGTAAAATTTTTATCAGATTTTATACAGAAATAGTTTGAGTGTGAGAGAATTAAACTGAATTTGGGTAGTTATGAATATTCATGTGAATGTAATTCTGAGAATATGTAAAAAATTATCCAGGAATAGATAGAAACCCACACAGGCATGAGTCAAATGAGAGTCATTGGAAAATGTATTTTGTCAAAAAGTAAAAGTCAAAATGTGCCTAATTTACAGTGTGTATTTGAATTCAGAATCAGAAAGATAGTGAATCCATATAGATAAGTTGAGTCCAAAGATAAACATAAGGCAAATTCAGTGTATAGCCTGGCAAAGCTCATAAAATAGTCACATGACCTGAGTCTTTCTTTTATAGCTTCCTTAAAAACTGAACCAGCTGCCACCGTTTATTCATGATTACCTACCCGGAAAGATGTTATTTAAGAACCTGGATGTTCAACTAGCTGCACCTGGCACCTATTCTCTATCAGCTGGAGGCCAATGGATCATCTAAAAAAGCATAAACTTGACCCTTTCACATAAGGAGAAATATAAGTTTAGATGAATTAAACCAAAGAACAAAGAGAACATAGGATATGTTAAAAGGGAATACACATGTACTTCTTGGGACCAGATGTATTTCAATAAAATAGAATGAGAACTAGAATTAAAAATTCCTATTAGAGGTACGAGTGTTAAAAAATTTAGGAAAAGTGCGAATATAGGTAAAATGTTTATCAGACTTTATAAAGACATAGGTTGAGTGTGAGAGAATTAAACTGAGTATGGACAGTTATGAATATTCATAACATGTAATTCTGAGAATACATAAAATATTAATCCATGAATACATAGAATACCACATAGGCATGGGTAAAATGAAAGTCACTGGAAAATGTATTTTTCTAAAAGGAAAATAAGATTTTACCAGATTTAGAGTATATATTTTAAGTCAGATTAAGAAAGATAGTGAATGCAAATAGATAAGTTAAGTCCAAATTTAAACATAAGGCAAATTTGTTCTGTAGCCTGCCAAAGCTCTTGAAAAGTTCACATGACCTGAGAGCTTCTTCCAAACCTTCCTTAAAAACTGACCCAGGTGCCACGTGTTACTCATAATTGCCTTCCCGTAAAGATGTTAATTAAGCACCTGGATGCTCAATTAGCTGCACCTGGCACCTATGCTCTATCAGCTGGAGGCCAATGGATCATCTCATGAAGCATAAACTTGGCCTTTTCAATTACAGAGAAAGAGGAGATTAGAAGAAGTAAACCAAAAAATAAAGAGAGCATAAGATTTGTAAATAGGGAATACACATGTACTTCTTGGGCCCAGATGTATTTCTATGAAATAGAAAGAGAAATACAATTAAAAATTAATATTAGACGTCTGAGTATTAGGAAAATTTAGGAAAAGTTAGAATATAGTTAAAATTTTATCAGATTTTATAAACTCGTAGATTGAGTGTGAGAGAATTCAACTGAGATTGGACAGTTATGAATATTCATGAGAATTTAATTCTGAGAATACCTTGAAAATGAACTATGAATAGATAGAATCCCACACAGGAATGAGTAAAATGAGAGTCAATGAAAAATGTATTATGTCTAATATTAAAATCAGAATTTACCAGATTTACAGTATATATTTTAAGTCAGATTGAGAAAGAGAGTGAATACAAATAGATAAGTTGAGTCAGAAGTAAAATATAAGGCAAATTCTGTCTGTAGCATGGCAAAGCTCTAAAAATGTTCACATGACCTGAGGCCTTCTTCCAAACCTTCCTAAAAAACTGACCCAGGTGCCAGGAGTTACTCATGATTGCCTTCCCGGAAAGATGTTAATAAAGCACCTGGATGCTCAATTAGCTGCACCTGGCACCTATGCTCTATCAGCTGGAGGCCAAAGGATCATCTCATTAAGCACAAACTTGGCCCTTTCACATAAGGAGAAATAGGAGATTAGATGAAGTAAACCAAAGAACAAAGAAAGCATAAGACATGTAAAAAAAGAATACTCATGTACTTCTTGGGAACAGATGTATTTCTATGAAATAGAAAGAGAAATAGAATTAAAACTTAATATTAGAAGTCCCAGTATTAAGAAAATTTAGGAAAAGTAAGAGTATAGGTAAAAATTTTATCAGGTTTTATAAACACATCGATTGAGTGTGAGAGAATTCAACTGAGTTTGGACAGTTATGAATATTCATGAGAATGTAATTCTGAGAATACCTTAAAAATTATTCATGTATAGATAGAATTCCACACAGGCATGAGTAAAATGAGAGTCACTGGAAAATGTATTTTGTCAATAAATAAAATCAGAATTGACCAAATTTACAGTATATATTTGAAGTCAGAATGAGAAAGATAGTAAATACAAACGCATAAGTTGAGTCCAAAGTTAAACATAAGGCAAATTGTGTCTATAGCCTGGCAAAGCTCTTGAAATATTCATATGACCTGAGAGCTTCTTCCAAACCTTACTTAAAAACAGACCGAGGTTCAACGTTTTACTCATGATTACCTTCCTGAAAAGATGTTAATTCAGCACCTGGATGCTCAATTAGCTGCACCTGGCACCTATGCTCTATCAGTTGGAGGCCAATGGATCATCTCATAAAGCATAAACCTGACCCTTTCACATAAGGAGAAATAGGACGTTAGATAAACTAAACCAAAGAAGAAAGTGTGCATAGGAAATTTAAAAAGGGATTACACTTGTACTTCTTCTGACCAGATGTATTTCTATGAAATAGATAGAGAACTAGAATTAAAAATTCATATTAGAGGTCTGGGTATTAAGAGAATTTAGGAAAAGTACAAATAGAAGTAAAATTCTTATCAGATTTTATACAGAAATAGGTTGAGTGTTAGAGAATTCAACTGAGTTTGGAGAGTTATGAATATTCATGAGAATGTAATTCTGAGAATACGTGAAAAACTATCCATGAATAGATCGAAACCCACACTGGCATGAGTAAAATGAGAGTCATTGTGAAATGTATTTTGTCAAAAAGTAAAAGTAATAATGTGCCTATTTTCAGTATGTATTCGAATTCAGAATCAGAAAAATAGAGAATGCATATAGATAAGTTGAGTCCAAAGTTAAACATAAGGCAAATTCGATCTGTAGCCTGGCAAAGCTCTTG
This sequence comes from Geosciurus inauris, assembly GCA_004024805.1. Taxonomy (NCBI): domain Eukaryota; kingdom Metazoa; phylum Chordata; class Mammalia; order Rodentia; family Sciuridae; genus Geosciurus; species Geosciurus inauris. Next base: position 43,363 of record PVHX01011865.1, read on the forward strand.
AAATGTTCACACGAGCTGAGAGCTTCTTCCAAACTTTCTTAAAAACTGACCCAGGGCAACGTGTTACTCATGATTGCCTTTTCGGAAAGATGTTAATTAAGTACCTGAATGATCTATTAGCTGCACCTGGCACCTATGCTCTATCAGCTGGAGGCCAATGGATCATCTCATAAAGCATAAACTTGGCTTCACAGCTTCGCTGACCCTAACCCCAAACCCTCCTTCCTTTCCAACCCTACCCAACCCCATTACTCCTTCTCTTAGGAGAGAGCTCATTTTGGGCACCTGCATACAGGCTGGTCAGCCAGTGACGAGTAAGATGCCCAGAGAGGCACAACCTAAGCCAGGCACAGTCTTGTTTGCCCCTTCTCTTGTGCACAAGCTGATAATTGATGACAGGTAAGTGCTCAGAGAAGCACAACCTAAGACAGATTACAGCTTCGTTAGTGCCCCCCCCCACTCTAAAATATGCAGCATGTAGGAGTCTGGAAAATCCAGCAGAATGATTCTCTCCCATGAGGAGTTTATCACAGATCCCTCCAACATGCTTGCTTATGGGCCACACAGGCACCACTGATCTATCAAATAAAAGTAAAAAGGGGGAAATAGAGGAGCTCTCTCCATGCCTTCAATGCCTCCCTGCACCTTTCCTTTGCCCTATGCTGACTGGTTACTTTGAATGTTTCCCCTCCACTTTACCCAATGCTGATTGGCTGCCTTCAGTGCCTCTCCTTTTTTCAGCCCATGCTGATTGGCTGCCTTCAGTGCCTCTCCTTTTATCATCCCATGGTGATTGGCTGCACACCTGACATGGATCAATACCCTATTGGCTGTAACCAAACCTCGGGGCCATGATTGGTTTGAGGACCCTGTATAAACTGTTGCACTAACTGAAATAAATGGGTCTGTTTCTCGCTCTGGCAGAGCAGTTTTACCTACCCCCGTGTATCTGGGTGAGTGACTCCGCGACCGACCACCCCATAAACCCTCGTCCTCCGGGACCCTAGACCTCGTCCCGTGGGATCCCATTGTCCCTCGTCCTCCGGGACTCCAGACCTCATCCCGAGGGATCCCATTATCCCTTGTCCTCCGGGACCCAAGATCTCGTCCCATGGGACCCCATAAACCCTCGTCCTCTGGGAGCCCAGACCTCGTCCCATGGGCCCCCATTGTCCCTCATCCTCCGGGACTCCTGACCTCATCCCATGGGACCCCATTATCCTTTGTCCTCCTGGACCCCAGACCTCGTCCTGTGGGACCACATTCCTCGGTCCCATCGTCCTGTGGGACCCCAAAATGTTGAGCGAACCCACATGAGGAACGACATAAATGACATAGGTAAAATGTTTATCAGATTTTATAAACACATAGATTGAGTATGAGATAATTTAAATGAGTTTGGAAACTTATAAATATTCATGACAATGTAATTCTGATAATACCTTAAAAATAATCCATGTATAGACAAAAACCCACACAGGCATGAGTAAAATGAGAGTCATTGAAAAATGTATTATGTCTAAAAGTAAAATCAGAATTTTCCAGATTTACAGAATATTTTTTAAGTCAGAATGAGAAAGAGAGTGAATGCAAATAGATAAGTTGAGTAAGAAGTAAAACATAATGCAAATTCTGTCTGTAGCATGGCAAAGCTCTTGAAATGTTCACTTGAGCTGAGAGCTTCTTAAAAACTGACCCAGGTGCCACGTGTTACTCATGATTGCCTTCCAGGAAAGATGTTAATTAAGCATCTGGATGCTCAATTAGCTGCACCTGGCACCATGCACTATCAGCTAAATGCCAATAAATCATCTCAGAAAGCTTAAACTTGGCCCTTTCACATAAGGAGAAATAGGAGATTAGATGAGGTAAACCAAAGAAGAAATAGAGCATAGGACATGTAAAAAGGGATTACACTTGTATTTCTTGAGACCAGATGTATTTCTATAGAAAGAGAATTAGAATTAAAAATTCATATTAGAGGTCCGGGTATTAAGAGAATTTAGAAAAAGTACGAATATAGGTAAAATATTTATCAGATTTTATACAGAAATAGGTTGAGTGTGAGAGAACTCAATTGAGTTTGGATAGTTATGAAAAATCATAAAAATGTAATTCTGAGAATACGTGAATAATTGTCCATGAATAGAGAGAACCCCAAACAAGCATGTGTAAAATAAGAGTCATTGGAAAATGTATTTGTCAAAAAGTAAAAGTCAGAATGTGCCTAATTTACAGCATGTATTTGAATTCAGGATCAGGAAGATAGTGAATGCATATAGATAAGTTGAGTCCAAAGTTAAACATAAGGCAAATTCAGTTGGTAGCCTGGAAAAACTCTTGAAATGTTCACATGACCTGAGAGCTTCTTCCAAAGCTTCCTTAAAAACTGACCCAGGTGCCACGTGTTACTCATGATTGCCTTCCCAGTAAGATGTTAATTAAACACCTGGATGCTCAATTAGCTGCACCTGGAATCCATGCTCTATCAGCTCGAGGCCAATGGATCATCTCATTAACGTGGCCCTTTAACATAAGGAGAAATAGGAGATTAGATGAAGTAAACCAAAGAACAAAGAGCATAGGATATGTTAAAAGGGAATACACATGTACTTCTTGAGACCAGATGTATTTCTATAAAGTTGAAAGAGAAATAGAATTAAAAATTACTATTAGAGGTCCGAATATTAAGAAAATTTAGGAAATCTGTGAATACAGGTAAAATTTTTATCAGATTTTATAAAGACATAGGTTGAGTGTGAGAGAATTCCACTGAGTTTGGACAGTTATGAATATTCATGACATGTGATTCAGAGAATACATAAAGAATTATCCATGAATAGAGAGAATCCCACACAGGCATGAGTAAAATGAGAATCACTGGAAAATGTATTTTGTCAAAAAGTAAAATACAGAATGTGCATAATTTACACTATGTATTTGAATTCATAATCAGAAAGATAGTGAATGCATATAGATAAGTTGAGTCCAAAGTTAAACATAAGGCAAATTCGGTTTGTAGCATGGCAAAGCTCTTGAAATTGTGGCCTTCTTCGAAAATTTCCTTAAAAACTGACCCAGGTGCCACGTGTTACTCATGATTACCTTCCCGGACAGATGTTATTTAAGCACCTGGATGCTCAATTAGCTGCACCTGGCACCTATGGTTTATCAGCTAGAAGCCAATGGATCATCTCATTAAGCATAAACTTGGCCCTTTCACATAAGGAAAAATAGGAGATTAGATGAAGTAAACCGAAGAACAAAGAGAGCATAGGATTAGTAAAAAGGTAATACACATGTACTTCATGAGACCAGATGTATTTCTATAAAATAGAAAGAGAACTAGAATTAAAATTCCTATTAGAGGTCCGAGTATTAAGAAAATTTAGGAAAAGTGCGAATATAGGTAAAATTTTTATCAGATTTTATAAAGACATAGGTTGAGTGTGAGAGAATTCAACTGAGTTTGGACAGTTATAAATTTTCATGACAATGTAATTCTGAGAATACATAAAAAATTATCCATGAATAGAGAGAATCCCACACAGGCATGAGTAAAATGAGAGTCAATGGAAAAAGTATTTTGTCAATAAATAAAATGAGAATTTACCAAATTTACAGTATATATTTGAAGTCAGAATGAGAAAGATAATGAATGCAAATAGATAAGTTGAGTCCAAAGTTAAACATAAGGCAAATTGTGTCTGTAACCTGGCAAAGCTCTTGAAATGCTCACATGACCTGAGAGCTTCTTGCGAACCTCCTTAAAAACTGACCCAGCTACCATGTGTTACTCATGATTTCCTTCCCGGAAAGATGTTAATTAAGCACCTGGATGATCAATTAGCTGAACCTGGCACCTATGCTCTATCAGGTGGAGGCCAATGGATCATCTCATTAAGCATAAACTTGACCTTTTCAAATAAGGAGAAATAGGAGATTAAATGAAGTAAACCAAAGAACAAAGAGAGCATAAGACATGTAAAAAGGGAATACACATGTACTTCTTGTGACCAGATGTATTTCTATGAAATAGAATTAAAAATAATATCAAAAATCCAAGTATTAAGAGAATTTAGGAAAAGTAAGAATATAGGTAAAAATTTTGTCAGAATTTATATACACATAAATTGAATGTGAGATAATTTAACTTAGTTTGGACAGTTATGAATATTTATGAGACTGTAGTTTGGAGAAAACCTTAAAATTTATCCATGAATAGATAGAATCTCACACAGGCATGAGTAAAACGTGAGTCATTGAAAAATGTATTTTGTCCAAACGTAAAATCAGAATTTACCATATTTACAGTATATATTTAAGTCAGATTGATAAAAAGAGGGAATGCCAATAGATAAGTTGAGTCAGAAGTAAAAAATAAGGCAAATTCCGTCTATAGCATGGCAAATCTCTTGAAATGTTCACATGATCTGAGGCCTTCTTCCAAACCTTCCTTAAAAAGTGAATTAGCTGCCACCTCGATGCTAAATTAGCGGCACCTGGCACCTATGCTCTATCAGCTGGAGGCCAAAGGATCATGTCAGAAAGTATAAACTTGGCCCTTTCCCAGAAGGAGAAATAGGAGTTTAGATGAAGTAAACCAAAGAAGAAAGAGAGCAAAGTACATGTGAAAAGGGATTACATTTTTACTTCTTGAGATCAGATGTATTTCGCTGAAATAGAAAGAGAACTAGAATTAAAAATTCATATTAGAGGTCTGGGTATTAAGGTAATTAAGGAAAAGTATGAAAATGGTAAAATTTTTATCAGATTTTATACAGAAATAGGTTGAGTGTGAGAGAATTCCACTGAGTTTGGATAGTTATGAATATTCATGAGAAAGTAATTCTGAGAATACGTAAAAAATTATTCATGAATAGAGAGAAATCCACACAGGCATGAGTAAAATGAGAGTCATTCGAAAATGTATTTTGTCAAAAAGTAAAATTCAGAATGTGCCTAATTTAAAGTATGTAATTGAATTCAGAATCAGAAAGATATTGAATGCATATAGATAAGTTGAGTGCAAAGTTAAATATAAGGCAAATTCGGTCTGTAGCCTGGCAAATCTCTTGAAATTTTCACATGACCTGAGAGCTCCTTCCAAACCTTCCTTAAAAACTGACCCTGGTGCCACATGTTACTCATGATTGCCCTCCTGGGAAGATGTTAATTAAGCACCAGGATGCTCAATTAGCTGTACCTGGCACCTATTCTCTATCAGCTGGAGGCCAATGGATCATCTCTTTAAGCATAATCTTGGCCTATTCACATAAGAAGAAAAATAAGCTTAGATGAAGTAAACCAAAGAACAAAGAGAGCATAAGACATGTAAAAAGGGAATACACATGTACTTCTTGGGACAAGATGTATTTCTATGAAATAGAAAGAGAAATGGGGGGGGGCGGTTCCCAGAGGACGAACCCTTGGGTTTGTCTGGATAGGCCAGACATGCGTGCACTGAAGTCAGTTGAAAGGACGCTTGGAAAGTCCTTCCAGAAGGGTTTCCGGGCGGGGCCTGGGTGCTGGGCAGGAGCAGTAGCATTGGGCCTGGCTGTTTGAGTGAGTCAAGAGTGCTCAATGGTCCCAGGTTGTCTTGTTCCTTTGATTCCTCCCACATGCTCAGGGACTGGCTCCCTCCCGCCCTCACTAGAGAGCATGGCTGCAGTCCAGCTCGGGTTGGCTTTGGTGGTGTACCAGGTCCCAGGTGTCACCAGTCCTGGCTTGTTAGAAATGGAGGAGCACTCTGCTAGAGGTATGGTGATGATGTGGAGCTCCACTTTCCCATAACCCACGCAGCTGCACGGGATGCTGCAGAGCTTAAGAGTTCAAGCGCCTCCAGTGCTGATGGCTCGCGGGTACGTGGGCTTTTTCCCCCGACTGGGCACCATCTTGGGGCCTCGCGGGGCCTGGATGAGCAGGCTGGGAGGGCAATGGCGCTGGGCCCAGTGCTTGGCGGGGTGACCCTCATGTCCTCCCGCCGCCCTCCATGCCCTCTCCCACGCCCGCGCCCTCCCCGATCCCCAGGAAGTGTGGGGTCTCCAGCGCTGACAGCCGGATGCAGGTGTGCTGGCACCGGGCCAGCCGGGAGCTGTCAAGCGCGAACCGCGCCCCCTAGCGGCCCTGGTGGGTGGTGCTGCCAGGCGGCTGACAGCTGGCTCCCAGGCCCTGAAAGGACTGGAGGGCACAGAGGTCCGATGGGCCATGCCCCCAGCACACCTAGGCTTCCCTCCCAGCAGGTGAAGCAGCTGGGGTCCAGCTGAATGAAAAGGACATACCCCTGGAGATGGCTCCCTAGTCTTCCCTCAGGGCATGTCAGGGGAGCGGACGCAGACCTTGTCCTTTCCTCTGCCGCGCCCAGGACAGGAAGCTCCTCTGCCGGCCTGCCCCCGGGGACGTCATCCTGCTGTCACTTCCCCTGTCTGTTGACGTGGGCAGGTCTGTCTTGCGGACACGCACTCATAGCAGCCAGTAAGCCTGACCGTTGCCCACCGAGGCCCACAAACACACAGCGGGGAAAGAAAGCGAGAGTGCCATCTCCTGTGCCGTTTCCACTTGGAGACTTACTTCCCAGGCGCTCTGCAGTCATTTCGCAGGAGAATTGGTACCTCTCGGAGGCATTTCATTGAGAGGAAACCAAACCCGAGGTGGGCTAGAGGAGTGGGGGAGGCTCAATGGAAGTCACTTTCTCCAATCTCAGTTCAGTGCCATGACTCCTGAGGGGAGTTGCAGACACCAGCCCCATCGCCAGAAAGGAACATTCGGGGAGTCTTTTATCATTGACTTCCTTACTTACTGATCAATTTATTTATTTATTCACTCACTCATCTTTCATTCATTCATTCATTCATACATTCATTGAGTTTGTAACTTGATTGATTGCTTGACTGATTGATTGATTGGTGGATTGGTTTTGGTTGGATTACCTATGGAATCCAGGGGCAATCATAACTGCCACCTCCTGTGTTTTTCCTATCAGTTTATGGCCATCCAGGTTCTGGATCACCTAGCTGGGGCCTTGCTGATTGCCTGAGGTTGAGGATCTTGGAAGTCCAGATCCTCCTGCCCCAGCATGTGCAGTCTATGTTATGACATGCCAGAGACACCACCACCTGGGTGTCTTTCCTTTTGGCCAGGCAGCTTCTGGTGAGTATTTGGCAAGGGAAGGGCCAGGATGACTGAGTGTGGGTCTTCCAAGCCTTATTTGTTGTTCTAGAGGGCTGGCTTTGAATTAAACCAACACCCTTCCTAAATCATAATGGCCTGAGGGTCTTGTCTTTTTCCAGTGTGCCTGGTCCCCTTTCTCCCCAGTGCCACCACAGATCACTGAAGGGTTTCGACTGTCAGAATGGAGCCCCAAGGTTTTCCTTGACTACGTAGCCTGGGCATCCATCTTTCTCAGAGGACCCAGCCGAGTACTGTGGCTACTGACAAGGAGCTGCAGCTTCTGACACTAGTGCTTTCAACATGACAGTGTACATTCTTTGGAAGGTGATCGGTTTGTCTTTTAGGGAGGGTTTTCCCAGAGCCCACAACCGAGGTCAGACTGGAGGACGATCCACTCCTGTGGTGTATGGATCCGATTCAGAGATTTCAGCACAGTGGTGCTTTTCAACATGGTCCCTCCTGTGGAAGCACATCAGGCAGAGGTGGTGGGAAAAGTAGGAGGAAGCCAGTGGAAGCATCCTTAGGATGAATGTTTGCAGCATTAATGTGAACTAGGCACCCTTGGGGCCTGCCCTGTGACCTTGCCTTTTGGAGAGTAGGAACCCTTGTGGGGCGAGTGAAATGATCAGAAACTGCTAGGTAAGAGCCATCCCAGGAAACGGCAGCTGCAGGTTGCCCAGCAGCCAATTGTTCAGGAAGAAAGAAGGCTCAGCAGGAGTGGATGACATGTTCTTCAGAGGGGAACTTGCAGTTGATTTGGGGCAGGGGGAGCCTGCTGGGACAGGCCTCCTAGCTGAGTGCTCAGGAAGTAGCCTGGTACAAGTGGACAGGATGTGAGTCCTCCTGCATGTGAGCAGGACTTTCTTAGAGTGAATGACACTCCTGAGATGCTTCTTGATGATGCATTCATCGTCTCCCTGTGTTCTGGTTACCATTAGGAAGGTGGCATGTTCCTCTGAGGTCATTACAAAACAGCTGGTGAAGAAACATCTCAGGCTCCTCTGAGGGGACTCAGGTGCAAGAGCATGTAGAGGAAGCTGGCTGCTGTGTATCATTGCCCATGCTGTCTCAAGTCTTTGGAAACCTATATCCATGGTTTTGTGCATCCGGTGGCCATTTTGTCCATTTTGCTGAGAGGAGTTGTGTGTCGAAGGCTCTTTCCTCTTGGTGGAAATGTTTTGGGGCAATGCAAGTTTCGGCTTCTTAGGCTAAGCATTAGTCAGGATAATATGTTTGAAATAGTTCTCCTTTAGAGACTCGGAACCACAGTCCTTCAGGATGTGGAGGCTTTCTGATGGCTGCAAACATTTTAAGGAAGATCCAGGTGGTTTCTTCTGTGAATGCTGCAGAATAGGTGTTGGGGGTCTCACCAACTAGCACAACCTGCTTGGGCTTCAGGGAAAGTTTCCTGTTTGCCAAACTGCTGTTTGCACAGAGTAGGTCCTACTTTGAGCCATCTGGGTAGAGTTGGATGGTATTTCCCATGTGTTGTCCAGGAACCCTAGTTCAGTGGGAGAGTCGTCATTCAGGGTTCCTCTCAAAAGTGGCACATGTGTCCATTCAGACTCCTGGCTGAAGGTGCTGCTGTGTGAGGTGAGCCTTCCCCCTTAGGTCTCCTGCCAGAGGAGCAAAATCACCACGTAGGTCATGTGCCTTCCATTGCAAACCAGAGGAAGGAACATAGAAGCTGCTCTGGCATTGAGGTCCTTTGGAAATTGACCTGTTCTCTGGTCATCGTTTGCAGAAATCATCTTTTTTTCTCTCTCGCTCTGCTTTGGTTCATGTTGATGGGATATTGAAGCTGCTGAAAGCACAGGTATTTTCCAGAAGATCATCACCCATGACTGATTCTTTCATTGTCTGTGAAAAGAAGTTCGACTTTCCTTTCCAACCCATCTGTGGAGGTAGTTCTCCCTGTACAAGTCTTCCGCTGTTCCCTTCTTGAATCTTCAGCTACAGAACCGTTGTCCATTTCTCTGCTGGAGTGGCTGGCATGGGTCCAGAGGGCTAGCAGCTCTTGATGAGTGTGGTCATCGTGTCCGTAGGAGGCAGTGGTTGGACTCCTGACACAACCATGTTTGGAACGTGTCTGTGGCAGGTGCTGTGGCACTGGCATGGAATGAGTTTCCTGCAGGGACTCCTTCCAGAAAGCTGGGCATTGGCTCAGAGGGCCTTGTGTGTGAGAGGCTAGAGTCAGGCCCAGAGGATGAACCCTTGAGTTGAGCCGGATGGGCCGGACATGTGTGCACCTCAGTCAGTTGAAAGGACGCTTGGAAAGTCCTTCCAGAAGGGTTTCTGGGCTGGGCCTGGGTGCTGGGCAGGAGAAGTAGCATTGGGCCTGGCTGGTGGCATGGGTGAAGAGTGCTCAATGCTCCCAGGCTGCCTTGTCCCCTTGATCCCTCACCCATGCTCAGGGACTGGCTCCCTCCCACCCTCACTAGAGAGCATGGCTGCAGCCCACCTCGGGTTCGCTTTGGTGGTGTACCAGGTCCCAGGTGTCACCAGTCCTGGCTGTTTACAAATGGAGGAGCACTCTGCTAGAGGTAGGGAGATGATGTCCAGCTGCACTTTTCCATCAGCCACGCAGCTGCACTGGATGCTCCAGTGCCTGAGAGTGCGAGCGCCTCCACTGCTGATGGCTGGCGGGTCCCTGGGCTTTTTACCCCGACTGGGCACAACCTTGGGGCCGCGCGGGGCCTGGACGAGCAGGCTGGGAGGGCAATGGCGCTGGGCCCAGTGCTTGACGGGGTGACCCTCATGTCCTCCCGCCGCCCTCCGTGCCCTCCCCCACCCCCCGCGCCCTCCCCGGTCCCCAGGAAGTGTGGGGTCTCCAGCGCTGACAGCCGGATGCAGGTGTGCTGGCACCGGGCCAGCCGGGAGCTGTCAAGTGCGAACCGCCCCCCTAGCGGCCCTGGTGGGTGGTGCTGCCAGGCGGCTGACAGCTGGCTCCCAGGCCCTGAAAGGACTGGAGGGCGCAGAGGTCTGATGGGCCACGCCCCCAGCACACCCAGGCTTCCCTCCCAGCGGCTGAAGCAGCTGGGGTCCAGTTGATTGAAAAGCACATATCTCTGGAGATGGCTCCCTAGGTCTTCCCTCAGGGCATGTCAGCAGAGGGGACGCAGGCCTTGTCCTTTCCTCTGCCAAGGCCAGCACAGGAAGCTCCTCTGCCGGCCTGCCCCCGGGGAAGTCATCATGCTGTCACTTCCCCTGTGACTTGGACAGGTCTGTCGTGAGGACACAGTGCCATAGCAGCCAGTAAGCCGCACTGTTGCCACCGCGGCCCACAAACACCCAGACGGGAAAGAAAGCAAGTGCCATCTCCTATGGCAACACACCATCCCCAGGCTTTGGAAATCACACTGGCTGGAGGCCAGGCCAGCCGTTTGCACTTGGAGATTTAGTTCCCAGGCGATCTGCACTCATTTCTCAGCAGAACTGGTAACTCACGGAGGCATTTCATTGAGAGGAAACCAAACCCCAGGTGAGCTTGAGGAGTGAGGGAGGCTCAATGGAAGTCACTTTCTCAAATCTCAGCTCAGTGCCATGATTCCTGAGGGGAGTTACAGACACCTGCACCATCGCCAGAAAGAAACATTCAGGGAGTCTTTTATCATTTTTTTACTTACTTACTGATTTATTTATGTATTTATTTATTTATTATTTATTTATTCACTCACTCATGGCCTGGACATGTGTGCACCTACTTCATTCAGGATATAAAGTGATAGAGATGGAAAGTAAATATCGAAATTTGAAAATGAATTGTACAACACATTTAGAAATTATTGAGACAAACCTAGAACGATGGAAATTTAGAATTTCAGAGAGAAATATATAAAATTTAATAGCATAGTTTATACTACCTTTGGGTAAATGTAAGTGATTTAACACAAATATGGGTAAATATGGTTATTAGTAAAAAGGTACTTCTGGGTAGAGTTGGGAAAACATATATGACTCATAGAATCTTATGCGAACATGTGTCGAGGTAGTGCCATATCAAAATACATTATGTGAACTTGAGAAAGCTGGTTGAATCCCACGTATAATATGTACAAAATAGGCATAAAATGGAAGAGTGAAATATTTAAATACTAAGTATACTAGAATTGAAAATTCATATTAGATGTTTGAGAATTAAGAAAATTTAGGAAAACTATGAATATAGGTAAAATTTTTATCAGATTTTATACAGACATAGATTCAGAGTAAGAATATTCAGAAGAAGTTAATTCTGAGAATACATGAAAAATCATACATGAATAGATAAAATACAACACAGGTATGAATAAAATGAGAGTCACTTGAAAATGTATTTTTTCAATAAGTAAAAGTTAGAATGTATACAATTTTCATATACAAAAAATTGTTATGGATGTAATTTCTACATTGGACATTGAAAATACTATTCCAATTACAGTTGAAATTTTATACACTAAGGTACCTGGATGAAAGAAAAAAATAAACATTAATTTTGAGGTTGGTCCAATAATGTATCCAATCTGTACTGACACAAGGTTAGTGTTAGAGAATAAACAGGAACTCGGAAATTAAAAAAGAGATAAAGAATATACATCAGAATACACCAAAAAACCAAGTGCCGAATGGTCTCTCTGATTAGTGGATGCTGATGAATAAGGGAGGTGGGAAAGGGAAACATAAGAGAAATAGAGGAATACTGGACACGACATGGGGGAGGTGGGGGGCAGGAAAGGGGAATGGGTATAGTAAAGATGGTTGATTGAGATCATCATCACTACCCCTGGTGCATGTATGAAAACACAATTGGTGTAACTTTATCTGGTTTGCAACCAGAGAAATGGAAAAACTGAGCTCTATATATGTACTATGACTTGAAATGCAATTAAATAAACTAATAAAAAAATAAATACATAAATAAATAAAAGAATACACCGGAGAAATTATAAATGTCATTACAAAGTTTTATGAGATAATTATTCAAGAGAAGTTCAAATGAAAATATATTAGGTAAAAATCTGAATAACAAACTGAACTTCATTCAGGATATACAGTGATAGTGATCAAAAGTAAATATGGAAACTTGAAAATGAATTGTACTATGCATTTAGAAATTATTGAGACACACCTAGAATGATGGAAATTTATGATTTCAGAGAGGACTATATAAAATTTAATAGCATAATTTGTACTAACAGGGTAAGTGTAAGTGATTTAACACAAATATGGATAAATATCGATATTACTAAGAAAGTACTTCTGCATAAAGGTGGGAAAATATAGATGACTTCATTGAATCTTACACAAACATGTGTCGAGGTAGTGCCATAACAAAATACATTATGTGAACATGAGAAAGCTGGTTGAATCCCATGTATAATATGTATAAAACAGGCATAAAATGGAAGAGTGAAATATGTAAATAGACAGTGTAGTAGAATTGAAAATTCATATTAGAGGTCCGAGAATTAAGAAAATTTAGGAAAAGTACGAATATAGGTAAAAATTTATCAGATTTTATACAGACATAGATTAAGTGTGAAAGAATTCAAATGAGATTGGACAGTTATGAATATTCATAAGAATGTAATTCTGAGAATACGTGAAAAATCATTCATGAAGAGATAGAATCCCACACAGGCATGAGTAAAATGAGAGTCTTTGGAAAGTGTATTTTGTCAATAAGTAAAAGTCAGAATGTACCTAATCTAGAGTATATATTTGAAGTCAGAATGAGAAAGGTAGTGAAAGCAAATAGATAAGTTGAGTCAGAAGAAAAACATAAAGCAAATTTTGTCTGGAGCATGGCAGAGCTCTTAAAATATTCATATGTTCTGAAGCCTTCTTCCAAACTTTCCTTAAAAACTGACCCAGGTGCCCCATGTTGCTCATGATTGCCTTCCCAGTTAATTAAGCACCTGGATGCCCAATTGGCTGCACCTGGCCCCTATGCTCTATCAGCTGGAGGCCAATGGACCATCTCATAAAGCATAAACTGGGCCCTGTCACATAACAGAAATAGGAGATTAGATGAAGTATATCAAAGAAAAAAGAGAGGATAGGATATGTAGAAAGGGAATACACATGTTCTTCTTGGGACCAGATGCCATCTATGGTCCTCTTCTCAACCCAGAGAAGTCTGTGTGACCACTTTTAAATATACCCAGCCTTAATGCTTCACTGCTTCTTCTTCCCTAAGGTTGTAATTCATCAAGTGAGGAAAAATCACATGTCCCAAGTCAGCGGTGCTTATTCATAACTACAGAAATGGAAGAAAGAATATTGAAAAGAAGAGGCAAAATAGACTGTAACATTTATGTGAAAGTTCCTGGATTTAAGAAAAAATGGAGTCACGCAGGATGAAGTTAAACCATACAATTCAATATTGACCTGATTGCAAGTGACTTTAGAGAATAAATACAAATATGAAAAAATCAAAATAATCATGACTATACACATCTGAACCATGTGACAATGCATATGTAAATATATCAAATCCTTTATGAGGATGAGTGACAGAGAGCCATAACAAATGTGTTCCTAAATATGAGAATGTGAGTTTGAATCTGATCTATGATAAACTTAGGTGGATATAAAAATTTCAGTGTGAAAAAAAAAAGTTCAAAGCTAAACACTCTTGGAAGTTGCCTTGGTGTTCATGGCATAAAGAATGTTGATTGACAGAGAGAAATGTGTGAAATATTACATCCTGAATTAGGGTCAGGGTATGAGAATTAGCATGAATATTGATATAAACTTTATTCTTAAGAAGGGCATTAAAATATGAGGGAAATTACATTAGTAGAGAGAATGCTAAACAGGGATGAGTTAAATGAGACCTATGATACTATAGTAAAGTCAGGGGTAGTTAGGATGAATTTCATAAACAAAAAAGTGTTATGTATGCAAATTCTACATTGAACATTGAAAATACTATTCTAATTACAGTTGAAATTCTATACACTATGGTACCTGGATGAAAGAAAAAATAAACATTGATTCTGAGGTAGGTCCCATAATGTTTCCAATTTGTACTGACTCAAAGTTAGTTTTAGAGATTAAACGCACTTGGAGATGAAAAAAAAAATAAAGAATTTACATCCGAATGCACCGGAGAAATTATAAATGTCATTACAAAGTCTTATGGGGGAATTATTCCAGAGAAGGTCAAATGAAAATATATTAGGTGAACATGCAAATAAAAATCTGAACATCATTTAAGGTTCTATACAGTGATAGAGATGGAAAGTAAATATTGAAATTTGAAAATGAATTGTATGACACATTTAGAAATTATTGAGACATACCTAGAATGATGGAAATTTATGATTTCAGAGAGAAATCCTAAAGATGTTAAGATGTTAATTATGACTTAAGATGTTAATTAAGCACCTGGATGCCCAATTATAAAATTGCCTTCATGGAAATATGTTAATTAAGCACCTGGATGCCCAATATATAAAATTAAATATCATAGTTTATACTACCTTAGGGTAAATGTAAGTGATATAACACAAATATGGATAAATATGGATATTACTATGAAGGTACTTCTGCGTAGAGGTGGGAAAACATAGATGCCTTTGTAGAATCTTACACAAACGTGTCAAGGTAATGCCATATCAAACTACATTATATGAACATGAGCAAGCTGGTTGAAACCCATGTATAATATGTATAAAATACACATAAAATGGAAGAGTGAAATATGTAAATAGAAAGTGTAATAGAAGTGAAAATTAATATCAGAGGTCCGTGAATTAAGAAAACTTAAGAAAAGTATGAATATATGTAAAATTTTTATCAGATTTTATACAGATATTAATTGAGTGTGAGAGAATTCAACTGTGTTTGGACAGTTAGGAATATTCATAAGAATGTGTAATTCTGAGAATACATGAAAAATCATACATGAATAGATAGAATCCCACACAGGCATGAGTAAAATGAAAGTCATTGAAAATGTATTTTGGCAATAAGTAAAAGTCAGAATGTACCTAATCTAGAGTATAGATTTGCAGTCAGAATGAGAAAGATAGTGATTGGTAATAAATAATTTGTGTCAGAAGAAAAACATAATTTAACTTTGGGGAACATTCAGAGCTCTTGAAATGTTCATATGTTCTGAGTCCTTCTTCCAAACTTTCCTTAAAAACTGACCAAGGTGCCATGTGTTGCTCATGATTGCCTTCCCAGAAAGATGTTAATTAAGCACCTGAATGCCCAAAGGCCTGCACCTGGACCCTATGCTCTATCATTCGGAGGCCAATGGATCATCTCATAAAGCATAAACTGGGCCTTGTCTCATGAACAGATAGAGGAGAATAGATAAAGTAAATCAAAGAACAAAGAGAGCACAGAACATGTAAAAACAGAGTGCACATGTACTTCTTGGGACCAAATGCCACCTTTGGTCCTCTTCTCGAACTTAGAGAAGTCTCTATGACTACTTTTCAATAAAGCCAGATTCAATGCTTCACTGAGTCTGCTCCTCTAAGGTTGTAATTTATCATGTGAGGAAAAACCACACCTCACATGTCAGTGGTGCTTATTCATACCTACAGAAGTGGAAGAAAGAATATTGAAAAAGAAATGCAAAATACACTGTAATATGTACATGAAGGTTCCTGGATTTAAGAAAAAATGGAGTTATGCACAATGAAGTTAAAGTATACAATTAAATATTGACCCAATTGCAAGTGGTTTAAGAGAATTAACACAAATGTGAAATAATAGAAATAATCATGAGTATACACATCTCAACCTATGTGATATTGCATATGTAAATATATCAAATCTTGTATGAGGATGAGTCAGAGGGAACCATAACAAATGTGTTGCTAAATATGAGAATGTGAGTTTGAATCTGCCCTCTGATAAACTGAGGTAGAAAGAAAAATTTTAGTGTGAAAAGGAAAAGTTCAAAGCTAACACTCTTGGGAGTTTCCTTTGGGTTCATGGAATAAAAAACATTAATTGACAGAGAGAAATGTGTGAAATTTTACATCCTGAATTATGGTTTGGTTATGAGAATTATTCTTAAAAAGTGTTTTAAAATATGAGGAAAATTACATGAGTAGAGAGAATACTAAACAGGGATGAGTAAAATGAGACTTATGATACTATAGTAGTTAAGTCAGGGGCAGTTAGGATGAATGTCATATACAAAAAATGTGCTATGTATGCAAATTCTATATCAGACATTGAGAATACTATTCTAATTACAGTTGAAATTCTATACATATGGTACCTGGATGAAAGAAAAAATAAACATTGATTCTGAGGTAGGTCCCATAATGTTTCCAATTGTACTGATTCAAAGTTAGTTTTAGAGATTAAACAGGCACTTGGAGATGAAAAAAAATAAAGAATTTACATCTGAACACACCAGAGAAATTATAAATGTCATTACAAAGTCTTATGGAAGAATTATTCAACAGATGGTAATATGAAAATATATAAGGTGAGGGCTGGGATTGTGGCTCAGTGGTAGAATGCTTGCCTCGCATGTGTGAGGCACTGGGTTCGATCCTCAGCACCACAAAGAAACAAAATAAAGATACTGTGTCCATCTACAACTAAAAAAATATTAAAAAAAAAAAGAAAATATATAAGGTGAATATATGAATAACAAACTGAACTTCATTCAGGATATACAGTGATAGTGATGGAAAGTAAGTGTGGAAATTTGAAAATGAACTGTACGACACAGTTAGAAATTTTGAGACAAACCTAGAATGGTGGAAATTTAGGATTTCTGAGAGAAATATATAAAATTTAATAGTATTATTTATACTACCTTAGGGTAACTGTAAGTGATTTAACACAAATATGGATAAATATGGATATTACTAAGAAGGTACTTCTGTGTAGAGGTGGGCAAACAAAAATGACTTCATAGAATCTTACACAAACATGAGTCGAGGTAGTGTCATAACAAAATACATTCTGTGAATATGAGAAAGCTGGTTGAATCCCATGTATACTATGTATAAAAGAGGCATAAAATGGAAGAGTAAGATATGTAAATAGAAAGTGTAGTAGAATTGAAAATTCATATTAGAGGTCCAAGAATTAAGAAAATTTAGGAAAAGTATGAATACAATTTTTAGCAGATTTTATACAGACATAGATTGAGTGTGAGAGAATTCAACAAAGTTTGGACAGTTATGAATATTCATAAGAATGTAATTCTGAGAATACATGAAAAATCATCCATGAAGAGATAGAATCCCACACAGGCATGAGTAAAATGAGAGTCATTGGAAAATGTATTTTTTCAATAAGTAAAAGTCAGGATGTACCTAATCTAGAGTATATATTTGAAGTCAGAATGAGAAAGATAGTGAATGCAAATAGATAAGTTGAGTCAGAAGAAAAACATAAAGCAAATTCTGTCTGGAGCATGGCGGAGCTCTTGAAATGTTAATATGATCTGAAGTTTTCTTCCAAACTTTCCTTAAAAACTGACCCAGGTGCCACGTGTTGCTCATGATTGCCTTCCCAAAAAGATGATAATTAAGCACCTGGATGCCCAATTGCCAGCACCTGGACCTTATGCTCTATCAGCTGGAGGCCAATGGACCATCTCATAAAGCATAAACTGGACACAATGCAGGGGGCGGTTCCAAGATGGCGGCCAGGACAGTCCACTCTGCGCTAGGCTCTCAGGGACCAGGGCTGGAAGTGGTGGAGGCGCCATTTTCCAGCCAGCTTCCTGGCATCATTCTGCGGCTCAACATCCAACGCAGAAATTTCGCTCGTGTGTGTGTGAGTACAGGATCACCGGGAGGCAGCGGTAGCCGGGAGGTGTGGCTTCGGCCCCGGCCGGAGAAAAGCAGTTGCAGCCCGGGCCTCGGCCCAGGGCTCCGGCTATCCGAGACTGAGACTGGAAGTAGCGGGGTGCCAACTTCCAACCAGATTTTTTTGGCAGCTCTCTGCGCCTTGTCGCCCCACGCAAGAGTCTCACCCGCGTGTGTGAGCACAGGGCCAACGGGAGGCAGCGGTAGCCGGGAGGCGTGGCTTCGGCGCCGGCCAGAGAAACGCGGTTGCAGCCAGGGCTACAGCTATCCGAGACTGAGACTGGAAGTAGTGGGGTGCCATCTTCCAACCAGTTTTTTGGCAACTCTCTGCGCCTTGCCACCCCACGCAAGAGTCTCGCTCACATGTGTGAGCACAGAGCCACCGGGAGACAGCGGTAGCCAGGAGGTGTGACTTCGGCGCCCACCGGCGGAGTGCAGTTGTGGTGGGGGATCCGGCCCAGGACTTCAGCCTGGAGTTTACCCCAGGCGTGCCGGGCCTGCTTCCACACAGGGTGCCTGGCCCCAGTGCCCACCCAACCGCGAGAGATTGCTAGCAGTTACTTCTGTGGACTGACTGTCTCCTGAGTGGAACCCCAGCTATTGTTCTTTGTGGACCACCTTCTAACACAGCAGAACTTCCTACACACCAGGGGGCGCAGGTGAACACCTGGGAGCAAACCTTGGCCACGGTGGAACAGCGACTCCACCAGCGGCCCAGAGTTTCACCTTGGCCTGGGACCAGTACCAA
>PVHX01011866.1:0-37145 GCA_004024805.1 Geosciurus inauris
GGTAGAAAATTGAAGCTGGGATGGAAAATAATAAGCAGAAGTCTGGTGATAGGATAAACTAATGCAGAAGCACAGAGGGAATGAGGAGAAAAGGACAGATTTAAGAAAAGGTGTAGGAGTTAGATTTGAATATGAAACAGGGGCTATAACAGACATGTAAGGATTGAGATTCTTAATTAATAGGATGTTTTTCATATTTCTGGTTTGGAGGGAATATGAATTGTGATCTTGTTCACACAGATGGATGATATGGGGGAAAGAAGGGTCTGGAAATAACACAAAAGCATCATTTTTGATAGCCAGAGTTTATGTTGTCCATGGAACATCCAGGCCTAGTAGGCAATCAGAATTTCTGGATATAACACAAAGAGCAGTGTGATCTGGCAACCACGGACACTGGAACCACTACCCTGTAGTGACTCTACCCTGAGAATGTAATTCAGGAGGAGGAGAAAAGGCCACCTGCCTGGTCTCAGGAGAGAAAGATGGTATAAGACCTGGGTTTACTAAAAGAATAAACCCCGCATTGGTCAAGCTCTAAGTTCAGTAGAATTGTTTTACAATGTTATTTTTACTACAAAGAATCTTAAAATGTGTCTCCCCCCGCCTGCCCCATTCTATAAAAAAAAACATTTGGACACAAAGGGAAAGCTGCCAATAGATATGAAAATATTCAGAAAAAAATGAAAACATCAAATGGAAATATAATGATCATGAAGCTACTTTGAGCAAAGTGGAACATGCTGTACAGATGTATTTAAAGTAATACTGTTGGAGTTTTAGTATTTGTATGTGGTAGAAGAAGCCTGATGCTGATTGAGGGCAGTAAGATTCCAGCATCAGGAGCAGCCCAAGCTCTCCTCTCATTCAGCTGCTGGAAGCTGTAAAAAGTGTTATCCCCAATCTGTCACAGTGACTGTCTTCTTTAAAAATAAAAACTGATTTTTTTCCAAGTTTAATATTTCATATGTAGTATGTATAAAAGAAATTACAATAACTTTTTATAAAGCTAAGCATTCCTCTGTGATGATGGTGATCATTTTCTAATGTTGTCATTTAAAAGTCACCCATTCCTCTTGATTCTCTGTCAAATGAACAAATTTTTACACCTGATTCAAATTTATTTCTGCTTCTATAGGATATTAATAGCTCACATAACAAGTAAAACAGTGAATGACTCATACATATTCTTAAATATGGATACTGGTTGTATACACTTTTAGAGGATCCACAGAGTTTTGACATTTTATGAAGACAGGCTGCATTCTATAAGAATAAGCAGTAAATTGGGAAGTCAAGTCCCAGAGTCCCAATGACTTAATGTAACATTGTAACTCTTTCACAATGATACCTAATATTTCAGTCTTAACATTTGAATGAAGTAGTTCTCAGCCCAGGATGCATATTAATATCACATTGTGGATCTTTAAACTTATAGATATTCACTCTACTTGAACTTCCTGAAGCCAAACAAGTGTTTTTATATTCTGAAAATTCCAGCACAAGATTCCAGCCCCATTCTGAACTCCTATAATATCCTATATATTGCTAATTACCTTTCATAGACAAGGGTATAATTTCCCCATATAAACCTCTACCAGGATTCTTGCTAATTTTTTCCTTTTAATTCCTTTGTGGTTTATCATATAGACATCTCAACATACACTTTTGTTGACTGATGTGACATTTAAAAAAACATTAAAACCAAATGAAAATATACAATCATATGGTACCAAAGTATAAGTTTGGGAGAAAAATCATATTGCATACTAAATTGTTGAAAAGGATATTCAAACTTTTTAATACTTTCATCTATTTTTGATGATTTGGTGTAATAAGAAATTTTTCCAGATGTAAGAAAAGGATTTTTTAATAGTTGTTATGTGTGCTGAAGTAAATATATTATTAGCAGGAGGCCTGATTTACATTTCAGATCAGAGAAGGCTGGTAGCAAAACTTTTCTATACTCAGGAGATTCAGCTATTAGATCTGTATATTTCCCTTAATTCTATACGAATTTGATGAACATGCAAAAAGCCTTTTATGTTTGTTAGAACCATTTGCCCTAAATGGAAATGGTTTCTGAGATAAAGTTCCTAAAAAAAGGGACAGACTATTTGAAAGAAATTGTCTCAGGGATTAAATATTACAACATGGTAGTGTTTTAGAGACAGGATACTGTGGGGGAAAAGGTAGATTTTGCTTTTTTATAAAGCTTTCTTTTTATCTTAAGAAATATTTTGTCCTTCATCCTCAAGAGCAACAATTGACACAGATTACTTAGCAACGGTGTAAAGCCCGGCATGGTCAAGCTGTGATAATGGAACCATCAATGCCGTTATAATGTACTTAGGTCCTGAGGATGGCATTTGCAAATGTAACTATGATCTAAACTAAATCCTCTTTGCAAGTCTGGAAGGGTTAAGAGCAACTGAATAGATCTCTTTAATACAGCAAGTCACAAGGTAAAGAAAAAGGAGGTTGAGGTTAAGAGTGAGAGATGATCTTTAAAATTTCTAGATATTGTTAACATGTAAAGCCCATCACTTTATCATGTTTAATCCATGCATGGACACTTATGATATGCAAATTGTGATAACACTTCAAATACATACACGTGAGCACTCACACACACACACACATACACACACACACACACACAGAGCGGTTCCTTACTGTCTCTTAAATAGTAAAGAGGGAGAAAGCTTGCTTTTTCTCTCTATGCTCAGCCCTGCTGGATATTATATGTATTTTTTTCATTTTTGCCATTCTAATAATTGATAAGGGTTTGCATTTACCTGATCATTAGCATAAAATTTTTAAATATATATATATATATTTTACCATTATTCAGTATTATCTAATCCTAGGCTTGGATCATAGGGGTATTTAACTTTTTATTTATTTACATCATCCCTTTGTATATTAGAGATATTTTATTTTTGCTCATACTTATTGTTATGTGTTCCTCAAAAGCATGTGTCAGAAACGTGGTCCCTGATGCAACAGTATTGAAAGATGGAACCTATGAAAGATGATTAGGCCATAAGGCTAGAATAATTGGATTGGTGCCATTATTGTGGGAGTGGGTTTCTTATAAAAGAATTAGTGTAGCCTTCTTTTTCTTCTTCTCATGCCCTTCTGTCATGGGAATACGTCTCTCTTTCTTTCCCTTTCTCTCTCTTCTTCCCTCCTTTCCTTCAGCACTGGGGATTAAACCCAGGAGCTCTCTCCTACTAAACTATGTCCCCAGCCCTAATAATTTTTTATTTTGAAACAGGTTGCCAAAGCTGGCCTCAACTTGTTATCCTCCTGCTTCAGCCTCGGCAGTCATTGGGATTATAGGCATGCACCACTGCACATGGCTACAGAAAGATGTTTCTTGCTTTATGCTGGCCCCTTGATTTTGGATTCCCCATTCTCAAGAACTATGAGCCAAAAAATTTCCTTTCATTATAAATTACTCAAGACATGGTATTTTGTTATGGTGGTACAAAATAAATGGATCTAGACAGTTACTTTTCCAAGTTGCAAATTAGTTTTCTTGAGGTACTTAAAAAGGCCTTCCCTACTCAAAGAATATGAAACATCATATCCTATATCTTCTTTTAGTACTTTTATAGTATTGTTTTTGGGGGGAGTGTTGTATTTAAATTTAGGTCTTTAATCCATCTGGAATTTATTTCTATGTACAGTTTTAAATAGGAAAATTTGTTCTCAAAGTGGCTAACACAAAATGGCTTAAAATATCTTATTATAAACATACTTATTGATGTGATATATCACATTTTGTATAACAATGTTTTTAGAAAGAAAAAATAGTTTCTTTTCCCAAAAGTATATTTATGAAATATGAAATGGAAAAGAATATGAGACTATGAATCTAACATCACTGGGTAAGGGCTCTTCAAAAATAATTTCAGAATATTTGTCATTTAAGTTTTCAAATACAAGCATATGTCCTTTTTGGAACATTAACACTTACCTGAAAGCTTTGGAAATCACATATAAACATATTCTTGGATTATTTGTCATTTAACATACACTAAACTCTTTTGCTCCATTTATGAAGACAATTAAGTTTATCACATGGTAGTTTGTTCTATTTCTTTGTTTGTAATTTAAGATTACTCTAGGATTTCATCTTTGATATTATCTCCTGAGATTTCCTGCTTCTAGCATTATAATCTAATTCATAAAAAACTCTTTTTAAGCCATAAGTGCTAAAGATAGCCATTTTTCTTACACATGTATAAATACTGTGATGTATATAAAAAGGCAAAATGGTAAATCTTCAAATCTCGGGTTCCTCATCTGACATTAAAGATCCTAATGTAACCTCACAGATCAAGGTGAGAGTTAGATCCGAAGACATAGTAGAGTCCAGCACAATACACAGTAGTCAGACAACAAATATTCATGCTTTAGCTTTTCCATTTCTTGAAAAAAAATGCCTTGCCCATAGGCCATGAGTATTCTTCAATAAAAGATAAACTAATAAATGATCTTGAAAATTAAAAACAATTTAAGATTATTGTAAATTTTTATATGAAATTATTTTTCAATATAATAATGTTATAAAAATAATATATGCAATAGATTTGCAGATATGGAGGCAAGATTTCAGATTCAACCACTTTAAAACTGCAGGGACTTAAGAAAAATCACTTAACCTATCCAAACCTTAGATTTTTCCCCCCATATATAAACTAGGCATAATAACAAAAGTATCACAGAAATGCTGAATAGATTAAATAAATTAAAGTAATGCCCATAAAATAATTATCCTGATGTTTATCACATATAATAAGCCCTCAATATATGTAAAATATTTTAACTTCAACTTGACAAAAGCTATTTCATATGTAACCAATAATAGATTTCTAAGGTATTATAGGGACTATACTCTGAAAGAAATGCGATATGAAAGTCAATATAGAGTAAGCTACTAGACTATGTGAAGCTATTGTGATATAATACAAAGAGATATTTACAACAAAAACATCTAACTTTCCAAAGTTCTACTTGAAGTAAGGATTTTATCCCTCTTGCTTTATCTACGGCTTCTTCACCATTAAGTAACAGGTGCCATTGGTTGGTAATAGTGGCTAGAAGAATTTTGAGAGGAAAACTAGAAAAAGTCAAGATTGCTGTGAAGGGACTATTTAGGATGATTCAGATGAGGACTCAGGATGGAAAGAGAACTGTAGAAAAAAACGTCCAAGGCTAGGGTTGGCTCGGTGATAGAGTGCCCGCCTAACACGTGTGAAGCACTGGGTTCAATTCTCAGCACCATATAAAAAATAAATAAAATAAAGGTATTGTGTCCATATACAACTAAGAAAAAAATTTCAAAATAAGAAAGAACCTCCATTTGGGGGCAGAGTTCTTAGAAAATAGCATATAGAGTGTTAGTAGAAAGACCGTTCTGATGAGATCTCAGATGGAAACGAGGAACATGTTAGGCAATGGAGAAAGATGACTTTTGTTATAAAGTGGCAAAAACTTGGCTGAACTGTCTTTGTAATTTAGTGTTTTGTGGAAGTATAACTGGAGAGCAATAAAATCAGATATTTACCTAAGGAGATTCCTAAACAAAATATTAATGGAATGGCTTAGTTCCTCCTGAAGTCTTACAGCAAAATACAAGCAGAAAGAAATCAACTGAAGAAATTATTACACAAAAAGGAACCAGAACTTAAGGTTCAGCCTACCTATATTTTAAAAAAATGAGAGAGCATATTCAGAAGAGAATACTAAATATGCAGCAGAATTCATGGTAATCTGGGGAATGAATCTCAGACCTAACTAACCACTTCAGAAGAAATGCTGCCAGTTTTAACTGAGAGGGATAAAGACCAGTGATTTAGTCATCTTTTTCATTGCTGTGACTAATTGACTCGATCAGAACAATTGTAAAGGAGGAAAAGATTATTTGAAGGCTCACAGTTTCAGAAGTCTTCATCCATAGACAGCAGGCTCCATTCCTTCAGGCTCAAGGTAAGACAGAACATCATGGCAGAAGAGTGTAGCAGAGGAAAGCAGTTCACATGGTGATCAATAAGCAGAGAGAGAGACTCCACTTTCCAGATACAAAATATATACCCCATAGCCACGCCCCCACTAAACCATTTCCTCCAGCCACACCCCACCTGCCTCCAGTTACCACTCAGTTAATCCCATCAGGGATCAATTTGCTGATTAGGTTAAGGCTCTAACCCAACCATTTCTCCTCTGAACCTTCTTGCATTGTCTCACACATAAGCTTTTGGGGAACACCTCACATGCAAACCGTAACAACCAGGCAAAGGAAGAAAGGCTGTCAGGCTTAGATTCTATAGGCCAGGAAAATAAAGCTGTTGAGCTTCAAACTTGTGCTGTTCTTCAAGAAAAAGGGAAAATAATTCATATATCATTGATTATCATTATTCCCAAAGATAATTCAGAGATCACTGGGTCTACCACCTCAGTTTCAATTAACTTCTGAACAAAGCCATGAGGTGGACTGCCTAAAGCCATGAGGTATAACCCCTATGCAGCAGAGCCATGGTGTAGGTAAGACCTCCATAGAAAGCCATCTCTTGAGCCGGTGGCTCCTGGAGTTGTGAAGCTGACATCACTACCTCAGTGGGCCTGGAGGGCAAAGTATTGAATGAAAGATGATTATTTTTTAGACTAAAGATCTTTCGGCATTTCCCAAATTTCACCTCTTTCTTCATCTGATTCTTTCTTTGGTCATGAGAATGTCTATCCTTGGCCAGTTCCACTCTTGAATTTTGAGAACATATAACTTAAGAGCTTTCATGCCTTTACAGCTAGAGAGGAGTTTTGCCTCAGGATCTCTCATATCTTGAGTTTAACCATATCTGATTTAGATGGCATTTAGATGAAGCTTTGGACTTTATGGTTGATGCTGAATTTGGGGGCTGTTATTATGGAATTATTATATTTTGCATATGAAAAGGACATGAATGTGGGGCCTTAGGGGCAGAATGCTAGTACTTAATATTTTAGTCCCCTTCAAATTCATATGCTGAAGACTTAATCTCCAATGTGGTGGTATTTGGAGGCCAAGGCTTTGGGAGGTAAGTAGAAGGAGCCCTAATGACAGGATTAGTGCCCTTATAAGAAGAAGAAGATACCAGAGTTCGTTCTTTCTGCCCCCTGAGGGCACACCTACAAGGGGGCCCTCATCAGCTACTGTGCCTGGCCTACTGGTCACTGATTGTGAACTTTTCTACTTCTAGAACTGTGAAAAATAAATGTCTTCTATTTAGTCCACCCTGTCTATGGTATTTTTTAATGGCAGCTCAAGTTGACTAGGATAAATAACTGACAGTTAATTGTTCTTTTTGTATGTCAGGTATGGTTCTGTTCTATGTCACTTATTGTGCTATGTTACTTATATTCTAAAATTTATTCACTGCTGCTGGTTTACTAATGGCATCTACTATGGTTTGCATATTATATGGCTTAAGTGTATCTTCCAAGCGTTTATGTGTTGGAAGCTTGGTTCTCAGCATGATGATACAGGGAGGTGGTACAGAAATTTTATGTGGGTGGGTCCTAGGTCACTGGGAGCAGATCCTCAGAGGGATTAGCATAGTTCTGTGGGACTCTGAGTTTGTTCTTGATATAGGATTGTTATAAAAGAATAATAATGGACACTCCCAGGAGACTCTGTCTCAAGAACCCTTCCTCTTAAATGCACTCCTGCCATGATGCCATTAGGCCCTTACTAGAAACCAAACACATGGTGCTGCCCCATCTTAGAAAACATCCAATATGGTGAGTCAGATAAGCCTCTTTTCTATATGTTTCCAGTTATGGTTAGATATGAGGTATCCCCAAAAGCTCATGTATGAGATAGTATGAGAAATTTCAGAGGTAAACTGATTGGATTATGAGAGCCTTGACATCATAGGTGCATTAATCCATTTGAATGGATTAACTGGGTGGCAGGTGTAGACATGCAGGGTGTGACTAGAGAAGGTGGGTCATTGAAGGTGTGCCTTTGGGGTATACATTTTGTTCTTGGTGAGCATAGCGCACTGCTTCCTGGTGTGATGTCCTGAGCCATTTTCCTACTGTCTGCCTTTCCTCCAGGATGTTCTGCCTCACCTAAGGCCCTAAGGAATAGAGGCAGCTATCTATGGACTGAGACCTCTGAAACTGTGAACCTCAAAATAAATTTCCTCCTCTAAAATTGTTCTTGTTGGTGTTTTGGGTCACAGCAACTTTTAAAAAGCTGACTAAAATACTACTCAACCTCTGTATTTTATTATAGTTATGAAAATGAACAAAGACAGCATCCTTCCAGATTTCCAATGATGCAGATTTTTATTTTTTGTGTAATTTCAAAGATATTTTGGCAGGTGGAAAAAGAAAGAAACTTATTGGCTTTCTTCAGCCACTTTGAATACAAAGTGAAACCTTGAGTGATTTTTCTGAAACACAATTGATGTCACCCTGCCTCTCCCACCCAGTGCTTCCATGACAGTTTGGTTTCATGGAAGTTTAGTTTTATGCCACAGCCAACTACCCCAGCCTCTCCTCTCCTTCTAAGTTCTTTGCAGATACCACAACTGGACATGTTGTTTGATATCCTTTTTCTTTCAACATGCTATTCCTGCCTGTGTGCAGTGCTCTGCTTTTTTTTTTCTGTCCACGTCCTAGTCATATTCTTATACTACAAGGATTAACCATGCTGTATGCTTATGAAGTATGTCATGAAGTATGTAATTATGCAGTATTGTTATGAAGAAAGTTTAAGAAATCTCCTCTAAACCAAAGTTGAAAACAGCGTCTTCTGTGTTTTGTACCTTGGCTACTCTTTGGTTGCACTCGCTACTCTGCTACTCTTTACAGAAATCATTTGCTTATATCTCTCATCCACTAGTCATTGTGTAACTCAGGAAAAGGACCATATCCTACTCATTTTTATAACTCTAGTGTCTAGCAGAATGTCCCTAATGGAGCAGAGGTCACCTTCAAGTGGTAAAACCTGGTTCTTGGGAAAATAGTGAAAAATCAGTTCTTATGATGCTCCATGACTCTACAAAGAGCTACTGTACTAACCAGATATATGCTATGTTAGAGGTGTTAAGATTTCCAAGGAAGAGAGCAAAGAGGAAAGAAAGGTCTGAAAAGTCTTCTTAGGTGGGGTGATAATGAAAAAAAGCTTGAGAAATACTGCTTTAAAATAAGCACCCACGCAAGGCTTATTTTAAGTTTTCAGCATTTTTGAATGAGAAGAAAGAAATGAATTAATTAAAACATTCTTATTTTGGAAACCACATAAATCACTTACCTCCTCTGATTTATTATTCACAAGACTGGTGAAATATTCAAGAATATAACATATATGGAAATGTTTTAAACTTGAAAGAATGTTGATAGCATATATGTTGCATGCTTGAATCTTATATTTATATAAGATTCATAATAGTTTTGTACAAGTACAATAATGCTTCAGGACTATACTACCAGAATGTGTTTCTTTACTTTCTCTACTCAATAATCCCTATATATCCCTTAAAAGAACTTTTTGGTTTTTGTAAAGTGTTTCCTGAAAACAACTCTACTGTTTATACCTCTCCACTAATATCTTAGATTTGTGATCCTAATTTAGAGCATGATATTTTTGAGCCAGAGTTTGTACCTTGTTCATAGTAGGTACTAGAATGAGAATCAAGTGAATTATAAAAGCTGAGCTCAGCACTTGCATGTCTGTGATAAACAGCCACCTTAGTCCTTGTGTGACTGATACATAGACTGACAGTAAAGATACTGCCACCTAACCTGTCCAGAAGTCCAAGCTTACTCAGGTTATTTAGCCCATCTAGAAATGCAAATGCACTTCTTTAAAGGGAACTTGTGTTTGGTGGACATGTGCTACTCAGGGTGCAGGCCATAGTTCTACAATCACCTTTCTAATCAGGTGCTCAGGTGGTATCAGTATTAGCATTATTTTCACACAAGCAGAATGGTGACTAAACCCATGAAGCTCATGCAACATTTAAATAAAAACATATTAAATGATTAGTTGAATTAAATCTTGTGGAAATCTAGCTGTATGTGAGATTTCCAGGGGAAAGAGGTGTATTCTTTGATGTTTTCATTTTAAGTAGCATTTTTATAATTGGGTATATGTAGTCTTTGTATTATGTGGAAATGCATAAGTTTCTGAATATGGTTTGTGGCTAAGGAGAACTTCTGGGAAGCCTGTGGGCATGAGATCCTATAAGACTGTGATCAAATCACAGGCCAGCAGGAAATCACCCTTAGGCAGTCAGTACAGAGGACTCTGGAGAGTTTTCTCTAAAAATCTCCTTTGTAATTATGCTGCATCCTATTTTGCCAAGGGCATGGTGTGACTGGTGGTGTTACTGATTTACTGACCAACTCTGACAACGTTATGAAAATAGAAGACTTGAAGCAATAAGTATAACTGCTGTGGGGGTCTCCCTGAGGTCCGTCTTTATTCTGCCATGAGTT
This sequence comes from Geosciurus inauris, assembly GCA_004024805.1. NCBI lineage: Eukaryota > Metazoa > Chordata > Mammalia > Rodentia > Sciuridae > Geosciurus > Geosciurus inauris. Next base: position 10,498 of record PVHX01011866.1, read on the forward strand.
CACGTGCTTCTACTGGGTAATTCTTCAGCTCCAATGTGTCATAGCTGACTGTGAGTACTAGGGCCAATATTATGGACTAACTACTAGTAGTTTTTAGATTTTCAGCATGCAAATGTATACACCAATCCACATCACTAAGTCTAAATCCATAATGAAATCAGGCCAGGACTAAAATACGTCTTCCTGTACAGCCACATTTACTACATACTCTCAATAGGGATTGGGGAAAGAGTGTAAAATGAACAATTGGCAAGTCAAGAGTGATAAAAAGTTACAGACAGCAAGCTCTTCCACAAGGCTGTGATGTCCATTAATAAAAGGAGAACTTTTAACTAGATAAAGGAACTTCCTTCAAAATCTACCATGCAAAAGTCAGCATGAGTGGAAAGGATTTAACTTCCTTTCAGGATTATGAACCTAATTCGCTAGCATTTAAAAGGAACAATTTAAGTGTCTAAGAGTGGGATGCAGAGATCTTGTGGCTCTCCAAATATCCTTACCTCTTTAATCCCTCACATCCTTATTTATATCTTTTTTTTTAAAAACTGCACACAAATCATCCTCAAAATGTCACTTAGTGTTGTGGTTTGTAAACTGGAATATGCACACTTTTCCTTGGATATGTACTGGTGAAAAAAAGTACAAGAAACCATAAAATCAACATTGAGTATCTTTTGGAGTAGATAATATTTTTAAAAGTGGTGAGTCTGAAAATACTATTTTAAATATTAATAATACAATAATGTATGGAATACAAAATGTACATAAATTTTTAAGAATAAGTAAGAAAGCTAAAATAAATATTATATTTGTAGTCCAAATACTCGGAAGACATATACTTCTGTATATATATCTAAATATACATATATATAGAACCACACACACATATATGCAAAAATACACACACATATATACCTCCACACATATATATCTTGTGCAACATTCTAAAAATTTTATAACTGAAAATAGAGAAGGATAAAATATTTTTAAACAGATACCATATTATGAATTTGTGCTGGACATTTGAGATAATGTATTTAAAAAAATGGAAATTTATTGTAGGTTACTGTTTTAGTCAGACTTTTTAGTACTGTAACCAAAACATCTGACAAGAAAAATTTTAGGGAAGGAAAAGTTTATTTGGGGCTCACAGTTTTAGAGATCTTAGTCCATAGACAGCTGACAACATGGTTCTGAGCCCCAAGTGAGGCAGAACATCATGGTAGAAAGGTGGGGAGGAAGAAAGCAGCTCAGACCATGGTCACCAGGAAGCAGTGTTCCTCACAAGGGACAAAAAATATAATCCCCAAAGTCACATCCCCAGTAACCCATCCCCTCCAGCCACACCATGCTTGCCTACAGTTACCACCCAGTTAATTCCTAGTAGTAGATTACTGCACTGATTAGGTTAAGGTTCTCACAAGCCAATCATTTCAACTCTGGAAGTCCTAGTAGTCTCACAGATAAACTTAGGGGGGAATATTTCATATCTACACAATAGCAGTCACTTTTAGGGATAAGCCACGTATAATTCAAGGAGACCACATCTCTTGCTTGAGACCACATCTAATAATTATGAAGGTTTGATTTCAACCTAGGACTGTAAGGATCTAAAAAAGAAATCATAGGCCATTTCCAGTTCCAAGCACATTTTGGTAAAATTCTAATACTTAAGTAATTTTGCTAACCATTATCTAGGCTTATTTACTTTTGCTATTCTGCAATGAAAAAAAAAAAACAAAAAGTTTGCTATCACTCATAGAAAAGCTATTATATTTAGCTTTTTCTTTTATTCAGGTTATGATATATTGTGTAAATAACTGTGATAAGCTGTTAAGTGAGATATAAAAAGGTAGAGGCATTCCAATAAACATCACAATAATGTAATCTAGCTTTTTATGAGAATGATTCCCTTAGAACTTGGATTCATACCCTTATCTTACATAAAGTTCATGAAGTCTATATATAGTCCTAGTTCATTTGTATCATACCCAAACCAGATATGTTTCTCACCAAAACAATAATGGAGTTATTCCACTGATGAACAGAAGAACAAAGAGAAGATTATTCAAATATTGAGATTTAAGATAAAACCACCTATATTAAGTACAAAACACTAGAAATCTTCCAAGTGGGTGTCTGGAAGGCAAGACAGTATATTCTGACAGGTAAGATGTCTTTTCTGTCTGTGTTTCCTGTATCATAAGTTCTGCATCTTTTTTTTTTTTTTCCTGCTTTGAAAGCAAACACATAGCCAAATATTCCCAATAACCCATGGTGTACAAGTTTAGGAAATATTTTCCAGCAATCATCTGTAAGCTAACAACAGTCAAAGGACATAGATGATATCACAAATAAGGTCAACATTCAGAATTGGAAAAAAAATAATCTATAGTGATAAGAATTCTTCATCTATATAGTTCGATACTTTAAAAATAATAACAACCCCTTTCACCTTGACTGTTCTCTTGCAGATAAACAGAAGCCATAACACAGAACTCCTGTTTTGATAAACTTGATCTCTTGAGTCCGCTGTCATTTCAACTTCTGGGTCTGGAAAGACATATTTATTTTCCCTGAAGCTTTCAATAAAGCACAGGAAGTCTTAGAAGGTATAATAGCTTGGAAGGATCACAAAGTTATACTGCAAAACTACATGAACTTTTATAATGCTTGCTGTGTGTGGCTGACCAGTGTATGAAAGGCCCTGGGGATATTTGACAAATATCTTATGGTTATAATAGAGAGAACTCTTGAGGTTTTTATTTCCTTAATGTACACACATCCTGAGGCCAAATGAATATCTTTATTAGAGATCATTTCTCAAAGAAGAGATAATGATCACAAGGGAATAAATAAACCTACATATTATGAAATATACCTAATATATGTTTGATTTTAATTAGGGACATACGTGGGTATGCCAGATAGTTTGCTGAACCATTTAACAAAGATATGTTTAGTTACTTTAATTTTTGCTATTGACCATTTGCATTTGAGACATCATTGACCTGTGATTCAGAGAAACAGTGTTAATTCTAGCACTGAATTTATCAGGCTTTGTGACTTTGATATATCACTGATTGCCATAGGATATTTGGTTCTTAAATGTACGTATTTATAAATTTACCTATTTAAAAAGGCTTTAGGAAGATAGAAGTAAATATATATTAAAAGAGTAGTTAAAAGAGCTATGTAAATATAATGTAGCATTGCTAAGGTTATTACACAATATTTCCCTTTTTAAAATATATTAACCAGCAATATGTACATAACAATAACATGATAACATACACTATACAAAATATGGTGCAAAGAATTAAATTAATTAATAAATCTTATAAGCTTTACTTTAGAATAATACTGGTAGAGTTTACTCAGAGGTGGAAATAGATAAACAAATAATGATATACATACCACATTCATTTTTATTAGGATATAGTGACATATACCTATTTTTGTAATATACTTTTGTTCATTAAAGCATCATAAAATAGTATTATCAAATATTATTATAACTGCACAGAAATAAAAAATCCAAAATGTACAGATCTAAATAAATATACTGAAATGGCTTTTAGTGACAGTGTGCTGAGTCTGTTATTGTGAAACACAAATACGCAGTGAAATATGCTTTGAACACTAACTCAATTTGAAAACATAAAAGCATAGAAAGAAGTATTTGGAGTTGATTTACCATGAGATTACATTAAAATAATTGTGTTACCTGAACAACTACTCTGAAAGTTTTACTCCTTAAGAACAAACATATGAAAGGGTAGAGCAATTCTGTCTCTGAATAATGCAAGTATAACAGAAAGATCATAAGAATAACATCTAAGCCTCAAAAACCTGGGGATTATAAAATAAATGAATTATGGGACAGGAAGTGTCTAGAATCATTTTGGATCTGAAGTCAAAACAGAAAAGCATTCTAATTCACCAAATCTAGATGATTTAAAATATTACAGAAAAGAAATCTGAATTCCAAGGAAAGACTTGAGAAATGAGTGTCCACAAGATTTAATTGCAAAAAGATTCATACTGCCCCTGTGTCTGTCTGTGTCTCTCCCAGATTTCCACTGGGACACCAAAAAATGAGAACAATGAAGAAAAAGGTTTTGACTAATTACATTTAGTACTTGAAACAGCTAGAGAAATGATCGGCTCTTTTATCTATTTTAAATTGTTATTTGCTTTAGCATTTCTTTGATAATTAATGATTACCCAATGCTTATCGCTCTAAATAAAGAATGTGTGGAACAACTCAGAAATAGGTTACAAAAGAGCCTATTTGGATTATGTCAGAACAAAAAGTGCTATAGAACAAAAGGCAGTAGAAAACAAGGCCAAAGCCAGTGCAGGATCACACAGCAGGTAGGGCTGTATCAAGGAGGAATGGAGGAAGTCTTCAGAGGATCTTAAGACCTCTCTTTAGACCTCCCTCAGCCAGGGCAAAGGACAGACCAGTATAGACTGTCTTAAATGAAAAGAAATATTTTCCCCCAAATCTTATCTTTTTAATTGATACATGGTGAGAATCCAAATGTTGATTGTAATCTGGCATATTTACATTCCTTTCTGGGACACTTTTACTTATAGTTCATTAGATTAGCTCATTTTAATGCCTTTTAACCACTTTCTAATTTATATTCCAGCTCTGGTAGATAACTTTTTCTTATGCAATCTTTATCAGGTAATTTACAAAGGACTCCATTATGAAAAAGTCATTTTTAAAAATTCATAAAGCAACAAATGAAATTAAGTTTAAAAAATGTACACAATAATATCACAGGGTATGAAGTCTGTGTAGACACCAAATTTAAACAAAAAGTAAACTTGGGTGGTAATGCGGATTTAACATTGTTAAATCTTCAAATTTATTAATGCAGGATAATTCAACTGGAAGAGTGTATTCTTAGCTAGGAAAACATGAAAAGAAAGGAATGTATAATATATTAAACAGTAAAGCATGTGGATATACAAAACGAATTTTCTAGCTCTATAAATTTTCACTGGGAACAGTTTTAAAATTCAATTCTTAAAATTATGTTTGAATGCTTACATATATTTGTAGTGTTTTTCTCTGGGTAGTATTATTGGGCATCTTGCTACATTATTTCTGTAATATAAAAATGAACATTAAAATTAAAACGATGTATTTGGACTTGAAAATATATATTGATCTCTCTATAAGGCAGATGGGATAGTGAGATTTCAAAGATGTTACTATCTCAATATAGCACAAAGTCTGAAAATAGAGGTTTCTCCAGGCTACTTACAAGACACTCCTTGGATCTCCTCCATACTCTGGATTCCTATGTCTTGTAGAGGATGACTACAATTAAATACCACATTTTCTCTTTTAACCTAATAGTCAATTTAATCAAATTTTGTATTATTTTTACCTCTACTAAATGAGAATTTGGGTATCACATTGAAAAGGGCACAAGTTACAGGGCTGCAATTTTCTACTAAGTTGGCTTGAGAATGAGGGGGAAGGCAAAACTCTCTCCCTTCGCTGAAGAATACCTTTTGCATTTCTCACTAATGAAACAGTAGTTGTTTCTTAAATGTTCCTAGTACCTTTTAGGCCAGCCAGCATGAGTTTATTGTCTTCCTTCAATTTGAACGCTGTCAGAACTTCTTTAAAATAGCTTCAGAAAACAGAACTTAGCCTACACATTATTTGGCAAAGAATTATAACATTCAGCAAAAGATAATTGTGAATTTCACATGGCAAAGCAGGGATCCAGGGCAAGATTAAGGGCAGAATTAACCATTGGGACATGGTACCCCCTGGGTTAAGGATTTTATTTGTTTTTGTTCTGTCTTGCACTTGCGTGCGCATGTGCGTGTGTGTGTTTTCAGTCCAATTGTAATTATCTGTGTTTTTAAATTAAAATATCCTGGCATTACTATCAGATGGCTTTCTTTTCTTCCATTTTATCAACTGCTGAAAAGTTTGTTGTAACAGTCCAGTGGTAGAATGCTTGCCTGAATGTGTGAGGCCCTGGGTTTGATCCCCAGCACTACCACAAAGGAAAAAAGAGAACAGCAACAACAACAAAAGTATGCTATATTTTGTGCTCTGTATTTTTTTAATTAAAATAAATTTAAGGCCATGAATTTCATACCAAGTTTTTTGTTATTTAATTTAAGGGCTTGACAGGAGCAGTACATTTCTGCTTATTTATACTTTTGCTGTTTCTGGCTTTTCTAAGTGCCTTTCTTTTGTCTTGTAGGGAAAAAAGGATAATGCCTTTATTAACAGCTTCTGCTTCTTCGCAATTTTATTGCTGAATTAAAACAATTTCTATTCTGTCTTCCTCCATTCTATGTTTTCTTCCTGACTTGGGGATTGTTTTTAATGTATAGATGATGACCTAGGAATTCTTCGTAATGGACCTCATTGGAGTGTTTCCAGCGTGTCTAAAGTCTTGAATTGCCCTTTCTTGACTAGAATATACCTTCAAGGAACTCAGAGGAGTAGAAGGACAAGCTTCCAAGCTATTGCATTTCTAAAATGGTCTTTATGTTAAGCTTCTACTTTAAAGAAAGATCGACTGGGTGTGGAATTTTAGTTTGAAATCTTATCTCACAAAATTTGAAAGCACGGCTCCCTTGTCTAGGCAGGGACACTGGTGGGCACTCAGGTGCCACTGTGGGTTTGGTACCTTTATTCATGACCACTGTTTCCTTTCTGGAAGACTTTAAACTCTTTGAAGATTCATATCTCCACTCATCAATAGGAAATTTTCTTCTCTCATGTCTTATTTTCTCTCTTCCATTTTATTGTTTCTCTCATTTTTAGAATTATGTTAAGGAAATTTATCCTCCTGAGCTGATCTTCTAGGTTTTCTCTGTGTGTTTTTTAATCTGAAGAATCTCTTCAATGTTATCTTCCAGACATTGTAATAGGCTTTTAAAAATTGTTTTTGTTATCCTGTTTTTAATATACAAAGGCTATGCCTTAATTTCTGAGTTTTGCACCTGGTGAGATGTGAGTCATTGAGCTCAGATTTGAAAGGAGATAATCTTTAAGTTAATAAAGTTTCAATCATGTGTATTATAATAAGGAAACTATTAAAATTACCCTATCTGCTATAATATTTTAAGTAAAATAATTTTAAATGTTAAATATTTAAAATAAATTAATTTTCTTTCTCATTTTGCAATCTTATTAAGGTGTAACTATTCATGCTATTTTTATATTTTTATCATGTGAAATCAGCTTTGTCATTTATAATTCATGTAGAAATATTAATAGAAATTCATCACTTTTTGAGAGAGAGGAGAGTCAGCCAAATAGGCAAGTTAAATAAAAATTCAAGTTTTGCTCCATACACACAATAACTTTGTGAAATGTACTTTAAGATGGGAGACAATCTTCAAGATGGCAAGTAGGTTAAGCAAGTGTGCCAAAGACCCAATCTGACTCCGAAAGCTCATGCCTCTTCCACAGCACACCACCACAAAATGGAAGTTTCTAAGGCATGAAAGACTAAGGTGAGTATTTTGCCTGGGAACATGTACTCTTGTGATACTAACAAACTGTACAGGGGAAAAAAATCTATAAAACTCAGCATATTTATGCAAACATCTTTAAATTAATCTAAGCGACACTATTGTTTATTGCATGGCGTGTCTTTGTAGAATACTTATGAAAAGGGAAGACAGATTCTTGCTTATTTGTAATGGTCATATTTTCCAGCTTTGATATTTAGCATTAGAAACTTGTTTTATTGGCTTTATTTTGTAGTACTGTATCATTCTCCATGACATCTAGAATGAATAATTAAACAGGTAACTGTGAAACACTACAGAAATTAATTTTAAGAGGACAAATGGGATCAGGGAACACAGCATATACTGCATTTTACTGAAAACACCTTCAGCCATTACACTAAATAATCCATGTCACATCCTGTGGTAATTTCCAGGGTGATTTCCTTTTGCCAGGATGAGTTATTTCTGCCACTTGGAGAACAACACACTAGAAATATGCATTAATGGTGAGTTTACTTTTTAAAAACAGAGGAAGAACTGTTAAAGATTCTAAGGAAATCCTCCACGTTGCTGGCACCTTTCCATGGCATTCATAATTAATAGTGGCTGAGAGGGTGGGGAGCAGCTGTGGGCTTTACAGCCACTCAGGTGATAGCTCTTGACAAAGCAGAAACAGGGTAGCAGGGGAGAACTGAAAAGGTTGGGAATGGGGAGAAAGCAATAGGCCAGTCACTTGAGTGGACGTGGACTAGCACTATAGAGGCAGTGGCACACACGACACTGTATGCCTGTTCATTTTCCTCATGAACAACAGAAAGGCTACATTTCCCAGGAATTTTAGATCTGGGTGCAACTCCAGAACTAATTTCTGGCTGATAGGAGGCCGAAAGTCACCAAGACTTTCCAGACCTAGTCCATTGTCCCTCCTATCTCCCACTCACTTCCACTCCACCCAGACTAAACAGCTGGAATCAAGGGACTCAGGAATGGTGAGGAAGTCACAAAATACAAGGACCCCAGAGTTCTGAGACCTATCTCAGACATGAGCCGCCCAGGACAGGTGCCTGACCAGCAGCATTCACATCAGATTTTTTAAGTGGGACATAAACGTTTACTGAATGAAATCACTAAGATGTGGGGATTGTGACATCCTTTGCCGAACATAGGGTCTAAAACAGTACTCCAGTGGAACAAAGTACAACTCTTTGGGACATGTTTTCCAAGGTTGTTGAACTTTATTAAAGTGTACACTTAATGTGCCACATTCTTTGCCAAATTCCTTAAGGAATAGTGGCAACAAGTCAGCATTATGCTTCACCATATTAGAAAGTCACTTCAAGAACTGTAAAGTCAAGCTCCCAGTCATGGCCAGGTGATATCATATATATGTAAAAAGTGAATTTCTGGGTTATTTGGGGTATAAGGTACAGATTCTATTCAAAGCCAGATGAAATACAGGATATAATCAGTTAAGAGTCCTGAAATATAAAAATAAAATCAGTAAAAAAAATTCCATGCCACGTATAGTGGTGAACACCTGTAATCTCAGTGGCTGGAGAGGCCGAGGCAGAAGGATCGCAAGTTCAAAGTCAGCCTCAGCAACTTAGCAAGATCTGGTCTCAAAATAAAAAACAGAAATGGCTGTGGTTTGGCACACTAGTTAAGCACCCTTGAGTTTAATCCCTGATACTAAAATAAAATAAAATAAAATAAAATAAAATAAAATAAAATAAATCCTAAGTGACATCATGAGAAATACAATGAAAAGTTATAAGTGAACATCTTACTAGACTCTAGCTCCCTTCTCTGAACTTAATGCTTTTTTTTTTTTCTTGGCTTTTTAATTTTAATCACACCTATAGAGAATATTTCCCTACCATTACAAAAAATGTATTTCAAACCAACAGCCAATATAATATTTAGTGGTAAAATACTAAAAAATTTTCATTAAAATCAAGAGTGCAACAAAATGTCTACTGACTCCATTGTTATATGACATTATTCTGGAAGTTCTTACCAATGCAAAGATACATTAAAACAGAAATATGATCAGTTAAAAAATTATGACCCTCACAAATTAAATATTTTATACACACTAAAATGATGTTTGCAAGATTCTTCTCAATGTATGTGTCTAGGAGGCACATGATGGCATTTGTCCCATTACAATGATGTTAACTTTGACCACGAACAGTTTTGTATCCCACATTTTCATTTACAATAATATTATTAAAATTTCTCAAGACCTTCATGCTTTTGCTATTCCTCCTCTTAGTCTTTACTTTCTGCCCAAGTTCTCTCAGAAACATAAAACCCACTCCTTCCACAAATGATATCAAGGAAGGACAAAGTCTGGAACATAATTTTCTCCCCTTTGGTAAGGATTGTCAAGACTTATGTTGGGAATTAACAACTCTATCTTGTTCTTTAAGTCTGTTCTCCTTTCTGTTTTCCTCTGTCTCTCTGTTCATTTTGATTCAAACTTCATATTTACAATTATGGTTTACATTGCTTCCTTGCCTTAGAACCATTAAGCCTGATGCGTACTTTTCTCTAAACCCCAATACTCATGTTTTGGTTTTTCTTTGGGGCCACCTGGATGGATATAGGTCCTGATGCCATCAGATTTTTGTTTGATCTGGTCGTGGCTTCTTCCCTCCCAAGTTTGTTTTTCAGGATTCCTTGTGCTTGGTGGGACTCTTAGTGAGGGTGCTTCTCACACCAGTTTTGATGTAATGAGGTACCTTCTTGCAAATGTAGAGGGTGTGATAAGGGGTCTTCATGGAGATGAGTGAGTGTAATCTCTACCTGTCCTGCTACAGACTTTCCTCATGGTATAAAAACTTGTCTTATTCCCTGTTCATAAAACTTGAATTTATGAAGTATACAAACCAAGCCTTGTACAGTTCTGATCTGACTTAATAACTATAACCATTACATGTCTACAATGTATTGAGCACTTGATGCACTTATGGGCTACTTTACTTTGGGGAACTCTGAATAATTCTTTTATAACATATAAGTGAGGAAAACAATATTTATTGGGCACATTCAAATTTTCCAGAAACTCTGAGAGTAATTATTCATGACTGACAGATGATGAAAATAAGATTCCAAGAGTTTAAGTAATATATCATAGTTTATATAGTTACTAAATGAGAAAACCAAAGACTAAACTCAATTGTAGCTGCATCTAAGAAATACTGTAACATTCACAAAGTCTTACATTTAATCAGTTATGAGGCAAGGGTATGACTTTCTTGGCTCTTCCATTTAAAGTTTTCATTTTAGAAGCATTTTTATTAGAACAAATAATAGTATTTCTGATAACAAATATATCAAAAAACATTCAACGCCTTCAACATCCACAATGTTCCTAGAAATTGTAAAGTAGAATTTTAATATTTTTACATCAGATCTTTAGAAAAAGCATTTATAATCTGGTGGTCAAAAGCATTTTTGGATATCTTGAAAATGTTTTAAAAGTTCTATTGTGGAGTTTACATTATACAAAGTTAACTGTAACATATTATGTAAAAAATAAAAAAAGCAAAAACTTTTGAAGCAAGTAAAATATATCCCATTTAAAAAAATATTTTATTCTCTCATTTAAATTTATGCTTTGATTCAGAGAGAGAAAAAAACAATACAAAAAATGTTTAAGGATGTAAATCAAAATACTTAGAAATGGAAAACTATAATTTTTATCAATGAAGAAAAAGGTCTTAAAGTAGTAGAGACAGTATCCATGCTAGACCCAGGAAAAGTAGTGAATACCTGATAAGACTATAAAGAATGACAGGTTATTCATCCTCTGAAAGATTTCTCAATACCTATTTTCTTGGGATCAAGCTAAATATATGAAACTACTCCTCATAACTTTACACATGAAATTGTAATTCCTTTTCCATGAAAGTTCATAAAGTAATATTAACAATGGAATTTTCTAGAATTTTTCTTCAAGTTGATGAAATGCTTATATAAATGTCAGAATGTGTGTGTTTCGGTGGGTGGGTGGGTGAGTATGCACTCTAGACACTATGTATAAATGTGTATGTTTTCCTAAGGTTGACTTTTTTTCATATGTATGTGAAATAATTTGTTTCTTTCATATTTTCTAAATAAAATGGTAAAAAGAAAATTTGTAGAAAATGTGATATCAGTGACCTGTTTACTTATTTTAAAATGTCATGCCAGAGTGACTGGCTTCCAGATTTCTATTTTCTAAACAAAAAAGATCTTAATATAAGCATTTCAAGAAAGCCTCCACTCAATAGAGTATAAAATTCTCTATTAAAGAGTATCTGATATTTTTCTTTGAAAAATATTTTATTAGAAAACGTTTCCCATAAAAGGAAGCAATGCATGTTAGCCTACTGCAGTACTTTAAATCATCTTTCATGTGAGCTTATGGTAGGGATGCTAAGAGGATTCTATTCCAAAGCACAATGGATCTCAAACATCAAATAAATCTCTAGCCACACATGAATCCGAAGGAAAGGGCATTGCCAGCATTTCCTGTGCACCCCAGAGCCATCTCACAAAGAAGTAGACAGCCTTATGCTAAATATTTGACAGCATACCCTTGGTGTCAAACATTTCCTACTCTTTCATAACAATCACTGGAGGTCCAGCTTGCCTCCTGCAGTCAGAATTCCATTTTCTTCTGTAGAGTATACTGACAGAGCAAAAGGAAGAGGTAAGTTCATGGAAAAGGACTTTGTGCTGCTCTTTTCTTCACTATCCTCAATCTGGAAACAAACAGAAGGCATCTGTCTTCAAAATTGCTGTCGCCATAGTGCTGCACGCTTTCCTAATCCCAGTATTGGACTGCAGCAATCTCTTCTGTGGGAGCCAGCTTTCAGGGCCTGCTGGTGCAGAACAGAGGCCACACAACCATTTGAAATGGGGGAGAGCCATGCCGTGCCTTGTGAGCTGCACCGCTTACGTATTTGCTTTCAAATGGAGTCAAGTTGATGTGGTCTAAAAGGTTCTGTATTACATAAATTCTGGTTTCCCTAGAAATTGGCCATCTTTATGCAGCTCAGCTGGTGTGCTGTTCCTAATGGTCTCTGCATTTTTATTAGAGCGACAGGAAGGAGCAGTGGGCCTGAACTGTTATTTCCCACCTGTTTCAATCCAAATATTCTTCAGGACTAGTTCAGGATATTTTGTATGAAAAGCATGCCCCTCTCATATTGGTTAATATACCAGTGGATTAAAATGCACTATTATTATAGTTTTATGACTCTAATTAGTTTGAATGTTTAAAATGGGCTTAAGTTATAAACCATGCTATTACCGTGCAGTAAATGGTACTGTGTGTGTGCATCAAACCACTGTTTTCTTAACTGTTCATGGATCAGCATGAAGTAAATGTATGGATACTTAGATCAAGACAGCAGAGGCTTGGGTGAGCAATCTTACACATCAAGAAGGAGCTAAAGTGGTTTCTCAGAATTAGTCCATGCACTTATAACATAAGAAAATAAGGACAAAATGATATATATGTTTCACCTCCTTTAGAATAGCTGTTACCTTCCATCAAGTGCTTCTTATAAATTTATTTTATCTCTGTTATCCTATGGGAAAATTGCAACATGTTAAAAATTCAGGTGTATGTTCTTAGCCAAAAGAGTGATTTAAAGTCAGACCTTTTCTACTTGTGTATAAATCATCACCCTTGCTGTTATTGTAGGAGAAATTAATACATGAAGAAAACTTGGCTGTTCTAACAAAGTTTATGTAAACATGTTTCTCTAAATCCTATTCATATAATCAATTGTGATTTGCTACCCATGCAGATGTCTTATTACCACTTGGAACACATGAAATAGTGATGAACTGATGGCCATTGTAACTCCAAGAAAAACAGTTTCTATAAGGGTATCTGTATTTTTTCAAGAGAATAAAACAAGAACAGTAAGGACTTATTGATTTCTTATCCATGCAAAGATAACTGAGAAGGCAGGATGATATCACTTAGAACAGGTGCACAAGATTACAGAACAACTTTTATTTTTAAAGAAACACCACACCATATTGCAAATAGAGACACAAAGAAGAACTACAGTTCCAATTAGGACAAAGTCAGCCACTCCAGGCAATAAAACAACAGGAGACTTCACAATATCGATACCTGAGAAATACTGCCACTTGTTATCTAACCATATCGCTCACTCAAAACATTACCCAGGAGAGTCAGAGCCAGTCTAAACACTTCAGGAACCATCCAGAGCCGTATGGCACACTATTCTTTCAGACCTCAGGAGTAAAAGTTAGCCAGAGCCTACTGACATACTAAAATGATTTATTATCACAGGGCTGAACTAATGCATTCTGCTTTACAACTCTCCTGGCAGGCCAGGGGAGAGGCTGCGTTTATTACCTACAGTACATAATGCCCGCTGAAGAGCTCTGTATTATTCATAAGACTGCCTTTTTTGTGCCATCATAATGCTGATAAATTATGAAAAAATGCATATTTTATTTCAATTTATAACATATTGTTGTATACATATCAATACATCACGTCGTGGCAGGCGGAGCAAATATTATTGCTGACAGCTGTTGACATGCTTCAATAAAGCCCAAACAAAGGGGCTTCACTGATAATCCTAAGTCACAACTAGCATTCCAAATAAAAAGCCACTTCTATCTCTCACAATATTTAGAGGAGATTTTGCAGAAATGTCAGTAGTACATAAGGGAGAAACTTGAGCAAAAGCTCTGAGAGACAGCTGTAATTTTCTAACCAAATTCACTGGGGGGATGGGGGTCTTTTATATTAAACAATAAGGCCTCTGTAGGAAATGCTGGCTCTCAAGTGAAGATCAGGAAGTCTAATTTAGGAGGAGAGCTCCTGTCAGTGTTCGCTACTATTTTATTTGGTTTCCTTCTCTTTCTCTTCTTGCCTCAGATGGTGAAGTGCCTGATTCTAAAACCACATTCTGAGACGAAGGTCCTTAAAGGAAGCTAGAGATTTTCCATTAACTCAGACTTCCTCTGCAGTTTTCAATTTTGCAAGTTATTTTCACATTAAAGTAGTCAGACTGCATAACCAAATGGTATTCAGATCTCTGCAAATAAATTTAGTAATTTCCTTTTTTATTCCATGTACAAAGAAATAGTTTAAATATAATGAATAAAAGCTAATTTGAAGGTAATTGATACTTTTAATAAGGGCACATTTCTTTTAGACATCAAGAACTCCATGAATATGATTTTGAGCTGAAAAGATCTTAGAGCTCAGCAGTTTAACTACTTCATTTTACAAATTAGAAATCTGAGCTCATGGGTTGCCTGTTCTAGGTTATGTCTCCAGCAGAACCACAACTAAAATGCATGTTTGTCTCTTCTTAATTCAGTCTATTATTCCAAATGCCCTTTCTAGAGTTAAAAGTGCTAAGTTATATATACTTTTTTAAAATTACTTAACTACTGTTTGGATATAGTTACCTTTTTGTTTTATAGCAACAAAAAGCATTGCTGCCCCAGGTCCCAAGCAAATGCTAGCTTAGGATGACAAGATGACAAAAGTACCTTAGATGTGATTTTATGTCTAAATAAGGAAAATTTACTGGCAAGCGCCCCCCCCCAAAAAAAACAACAACAACAACAACAACAAAAATAAAACAAGAAATTTTTCTCATTTAAGTGCATATACTTTAAAATCGTTTTGTGCGCAGAAGACATGTCTCCTGTGCCATTGGACTCACCACAGTGAGATTCTCAACTGCTGCTGTGAAATGAGTGCCTGTCACTGCCCTCTGGGCCTTCTGCAAACAGCAGCAGTGCCCAAAGTAAAGACTTCTAGTGAACACCCAAACATTTACTCTTCCTGGTGTTGACACATCCGTTTACACATCCAGACAGCCACTTGTGCTTCCAAGAACAGTGAGAAGACCAGGAAGGCTATTTAAACAGCCATGCCTTCATTTCACTTCACAGGAGGAAGCTAAAGAAAGGCCACTGTATACTAGTTACCTCAGGTGAGGTTTGCTAAAGGAATATGAGTGGGGGGTGGTAGGAGGTGGGAAGGTGGGGCAGTTTTCCCTTGGCTGCTGAAGTTTTTCAGTGAATTCTACACCAAATTTTTAAAAAATGATCCATAAGGAGAAAAAGAACTTTCTAAGCCATCAACATTCTTTTTTAGTGGCCTACCTTAGAACCTAAAAGACTTTATGCTGCTATTTTATTTTTTGTGTCTTTAAATACAAGCATATATTTGATCACATCCATCATCAAATGTAAACAATTAATGCAAAAAGTGTTGGGTGTGCTGGAGCACCCCAACTTATGCTGCTATTTTATACCAAATACAATGATGATTCTGCAGACTGGTGGAGGAAGGACATTTTAAAAATTTTAAAAATCTTCCTAGATGCTTTGTAAGTGCCTTTTATGAATTATGGTTTCTTTGTAGTCTATCTTAAACACTATTTTAATATGTCCATTCTATTTATTTGTATCAATAAATCTGTTTTTCCTCCATCAAAAGAATTAGTATTCACTCAATGGTTTCTATGTTTTTGTTTAAAAGATTCATATTTCACATGGACTCAAAGCAGCTCCAGTTAATGCTCTAACCTGAGGAAATAGTGACTTGAGAAAAAAAAACAAACAAACAAGACTTCCCTAGAGAAACCCAAATGAAATTCAATAATAGTTGCTCCTACCTATAGCTGGGAATTAACCTTTATCTTAACTACGATGACGATCATTTTTATACAACAAACATTTGGCTCTTACCATTTAAGTGCATAAATTGTACAAAGGTGTCTTAGGTTTTAAGGTTTTAAAAACTGCCTACTCTGTGTGAACAAAATTAAAATTAAGATGAGTAGACATAATATTGTGACAATTTAATTTCCTTTTCTACCTGCTTGCTTGTCATTCTTAAATAATTTTGAAGAATTAAAAGGAACCCTCAGAGTCTTTCTAGTTCAACAATTTTATCTTATAAATAAGAAGAGAGGTAAAAAAAATATTTGGCTTGCTTTTCAGTTCTTCAACTTTATTAGTCCCCAAATTTGAGAAACCATCATACTGTCTTTTTTAAATATTTAGGTTCATTATAAACTAAAAACAAAAATTGTACATATTATTAGGGTACCATGTAATGTTTAGATATGTGAATTCATTGTATTTTCAATGTCCCAGAAATCCTCCTAGAGTTACAAACATAGCAGGATATTTAAATGGGATATTTTGGGGGGAGAGTACTGAGTATTGAATTTAGGGGCACTTGACCACTGAGCCCTATTAGTATTTTATGTAGTATTTTAGTATCCTCAGCCCTATTTGATATTTTATGTAGAGATAGGGTCTCACTGAGTTGCTAAGCACCTGGTCATTGCTGAGGCTGGCTTTTGAACTCGAGATCTTCCTGTCTCAGCTGCCCAAGCAACTTTAGTTAGTTTCTCTATATTTGGCTGAAGGCTCAAGGCTGAGAAAAGGGTCATTATTCCAATATCCTGAAGTAAATTCTAGGTCACCACACATGACTTATAAAAATGGTATCCCCAAACAAATTAGACCCTTAATTCAATCAGTACTTTGATGATATTAAGAAATGAGAAAGGTCAAGGATTGAGACTGTTTGGGATAGAAGACCTTTGGAGAAAGTTATTGGAGGGTGGCAGCATTTTCCCACTGTCTCTTAAAGCTTAAGAAGAGGGGTTTCAAGGGAACTAATGGAGAAGGTTTAACTTAGAATGAAGTGAGGGATTCTGATTATTAAGAGACTTTTTGTAATTAAGTCACTGCTTCACCAAAGGCATGGAATTCACTGACTGGCCTGGCTGGGTTTTGGGGATAATGGAAGGAAAATAATGCTTTATATTGCTTCATATTGAGTTCTGCTCTTTCAATGTAATCATTACACAAAGTAGCCTTTTGTAAAGTCAATAAACCTGTTCATTTAACAGGCTGCTAAGATTAACTAATGCCTGTACATTAACCCATCTCAACCATTAGCCTTCTGCACAAAAGAAATAGGTCTCCTTTCATTTGGTCAGAAACAATTCTGGATATAAGGATGACAACTTTTCTCTATAGCATCTTGAGTCTATTTTTTCTTCCATGACATCTGAGTATAGAATAAGACTCAGATTGGAGGATTATCCACTCATGGTCTTATAAAAAGCTTTCACTTCATTCAGTCTTATTACCTTACAGGTCATGCTTATATCAAAGGGTAAAAAATGATTTTAACTTTGAGCATAGCCAGGCAACGGGAGGAGAAGAATCACCTTAGAATCCACGCAAACATATTGGGTGCCAAAGGTCTGTGCTGACTTATGGCCACAGATTTTCCATCTAAGAGAGCCATTAGCATAATTGGCTTTTGGATCAGATGGAGGCCATTAGCCTTAAATTCTTTTGCTGAGGACTAAAATGCCTAACTAATATCCCTTTTATTCTACATTACCTTTCACTTGCTCACATAAATTATCTTCCTCTCTCCTAGACATAAGAAAAAAAAATAGCATCTTTATCCATATGGAACCTCTGTGTGTGAATTCTATTGTGGTCACTAATCTACCAAAGAGAAATTGATTTCCTCTAACAAACACTGCTTTTCCTACACAAGAAAGCACAGCAGAGTCTCCTCAGTTGCTGCAACAAGAGCTGTTCGCCAACCTTATTTCATTTGGAGCTTCCAGCAGTAACTCTAGATCAGAGTCGGCACAGCTGGGGATCACTGATTAGCTAGTCTAGTCTATAGAGCCAGTCACTCCCCTGCCTGGACTGGGTGAGGGCTCATCACCATGAACAAGTGAAGAAGAAACTGGGACAAGGCCACTGGCCATCTGTTTGTACACATTGTACCTGCACTGTACCTGCGCTGTGAATTAGCACCTGAGTTAGCAGAGCTCAGAATGAGGTCAACCGTCAGTGGTAGACCTCCCAGCTAACATCCACTCCATACTCAACGCCCTTTTTATTTTCAGCAATATCACTGTATCAAGAGGCAACGGGATTTTACATTTGGCATTGTAAATTAACTAAAATTCCATGAAAAATGAAAAGGCTTCACTTGATAGGAAGCCAGTTTAGGCCCAAGCTCAGATGCTTGAGTACTCTGCCATCTGCTGGCCTACATTCAGAACGTTTCAGATTCCCCTGTGCACTCTCAATAGGTTTTGTTTTTGTTTTCCTGACATTTTCATTGTTTAGTACAATTTATGGAATCAAATTGTATAAAATTGTGAGTTAAAAGAACATATTTCATTGCTAGAGATAAATATTTGAATAAATATTTGATTTTAGAATGCATTCAGACTTAGAAAAGTCCTGAATATAGCAGAGAATATAGCTCTTACATGAGCATGATGCTTTTGTTACACTAACTAATCAATGTAGATAACATGGTTATTAACTAAAGTAGAATAGGGTATAAGAATAGCAAATTCTGTGGATCAAATGATCATCCATTATGATCAACCACAATGGGTCATAAGATTAGTTAACATTCCTGCCTGGTCCTCAGCTTACTAATTTATGTACATTATCTTGTGTGATTCTCCTTAAAGACCTACAAAATAGATATTACTATCTTGTTACCCCTTTTGTCAATCAGGAAAATATAGCTCAAAATGATGTTGGCCCTTTCATTAAGAGCAGTGTGACCCTGGGCAAATTTTATTCAAAGACCTTCTCATGCCAGGTACAGCGGTGCACGTCTGTAATCTCAGTGGCTTGGGAGGCTGAAGTAGAAGGATTGTGAGTTCAAAGCCAGCCTCAGCAATGGTGAGGCACTAAGGAACTCAGTGAGTCTCTGTCCCTAAATAAAATACAAAACAGGCCTGGGGATGTGGCTCAGTGGTCAAGTGTCCCTGAGTTCAATACCCGGTACCAAAAAAAAAAGACCCTCTCACAAGACTTTGATCAATGAATACTTGGAAAGATTTTACTAAAATCTATGGCACATGTACAGCATAAAAGAATCCCCAGGTCTATTGGAGTATATCCAGGGCCAGAGTGTATTCCTAAACACTATCATATATGCATCCCAATGTGTAGAGAGGAGGTTTTTTTGGTATAAATTACTTTCTCTTAGAGCTTCTACTCTACTGCTTTAGGTGCCTGTGTCTCATTTCACCAACACTCTGGCCCTTTCCCCATGAAATTTTAATACCACAGATATATTGTGTATCTGTGTATCTTTGAAGGGCCACAAACCATTGTATCATCTAAGTTTCTTGACCTCTAAGAACCAAGTTTTGCCCCCAATGGGACTGATACCGCTCCTATTAAGAGTGTTCCAGGCTTACCACACCGCTTTCACTAACTGTGAAATCGCTGCTAGCGAACCACACCTAACAGAACAGAAATCTCTCAGTCTGGAACTCTCCAGGCCCATCACCTTAGCCCAAATCTGAAACTCACAGGAACTCCTCTCATAGCCTTCCCTATTCTCACATCCCTCAGAAATTACCTTCTGCCTTCCCATTAAACCAGTACACTTTTCTACAATTATTTCCTTATTCTCAAGTATGCTTCATTTTTCTTCCAACAAAACCCCCTTTATACATATTGCTGAGACCTTTATAGCCAGATAAACATCTGGCTATAAACTCACTCTCCCCTACTCTGTGGTTAGTCTTCTATGGATTTGAGTCCAATCTTCTTCACATACTACCAATAGCCTTATCTATTTTTAATTTTTTTCTTTTTAGTTACATATGACAGTAGAATGTATTTTGACATATCATACATACATGGAGTATAACTTCCCATTTTTGCAGTTGTACATGATGTGGAGTTACACTGGTAGTGTATTTATATAAGAATATAGGAAAGTTATGTATGATATTATACTGTCTTTCTTATACCCCCCCCCATTTCCTTCATTCCTTTGTCTAATCCAGTGAACTTCTATGGCCCATCTCTCTTGCTTATTGTGAGTTAGCATCTGCATATCAGAGAGAACATTCAGCCTTTGGGCCTTTGATTGTTTTGGTTTGGCTTTATCACTTAGCATGATAGTCTCCAGTTCCATCCATTTACCAGCAAATGCCATAATTTCATTATTCTTTATGGCTGAGTAATATTCCAATATATATATGTACCATATTTTCTTTATCCATTCCTCTGTTGAAGGGCACCTAGGTTGGTTCTGTAGCTTAGCTATTGTGAATTGAGCTGCCAATAGCCTTATTAATAATAAAATGTTTCCTCAGATTGTTTTTCAAATCTTTACAATATATCCTGATAAAATTTTAGAGGAGCTATATAACATCAGATGCTAGTACAGAGTTCAGCAGATAGTGGGTAAGGACATGTATCAGAGGGGATTTTATTTCCTGCCATGTCTCTCCTCTGAGCTTGCTTCTTCTATCATTCCATCTACTACAAAGTTCATGCCAATGACTTGACCATTAGTGCTTTAGCAGGAAAGAATAGAGGGTTTGGAATCTTGGAAATGAAAAGTAAAAACTGTCAGGAATTACATTCTAAAATGGGATATTTCAGGCCAACTGACAAATAAACATACAAGAGGTGATAAGTAGTATGGAGAAATATAAGGCTATTGGAGTCAGAATGGGGAAGAATGCTCATATGCATAAGGGCACCCCATAGAAGTTGTTTGAAATGTGGACTTTTAAATCAGAGAATGAGGAAGTGAGCCTCCTAGTGTTCTGGCTGGTCTAACTGTCATTAGGCATATCCATTCTCCCTCTTATTGTTGATCCTAGAGTTAATTTGATTCTGTGCCAGTCAGGTCTGTACAGTGAAGATCCATGCAGCATCCAGACACACTCTCCCTGTCCCCAACGCCCCCTCTGAGCTCTTCAGGTTGACACTGACCCATTAATTAGTTCCTGGTTATCAATCTATTTAATTATACTATCACCCAACACTCTTCTGTCTACAATAATTTAATGAGAAACTTTGCAAATATTTGGCTAAATTCAGAGTATTTTATCTACCACATTTTCCTGACAGCTAGTTCAGTGATCTAGTAAAAACAGAAGGGAACTAATCTTAAACTGTCTTCAGATATTCAAAAGATTTATTCTGTGAGGTCACAGCAGGAAGTATTTGGGTCAGAGAATGTTGGTTATAGGGTCACAGAGTTGGCAAAATATAAGGAAACATTTTCTAATGGAACCATCTCAAGATACACCAAGCTGCCTTGAGAGGTCTATCATGTCAAATTTCAGTGGGTCTAGGGAACTAGCAGGTGGAGGGGTGGAGATGATGTCAATGTTATATGGACTACGCACTAAACTGGTGTTTGCAGGATAACCTCCAAAGCTCCTGAGAATCTATGGTACTATATGTGCTTCCAAAGTATTCTCTAACTCAGAACTTCGAACTCAGGGTGATTTTTTCATTCTTTCTGGTTTAAGCTATAAAGTATTCACTAAACATTGAAACAAACAGCATTGAAAAGGTTTTCCATTTATAACTATAATATCTGTAGACTTCCATTCAAGTTTTACCTGATGACATACCAACTTCATTTTTTCAAGGATCAATTATTTTAAATAATGTTTGGCATTAAAGAAGTTAGGAAGTCAATAATTTTAAGTACATTGTGCACAAGGTAATTATTAATAAAGTATATTACTTGCCTATGACAAAAAATCCTGACATTTCCTAAAGGAAAATACCATCTTCACATCTTCATTAGGATGACCTACTTTTTGACACATGGCTACAATTTATTCTACCACTTATGGTGGTGTAGTTATCCCAGTCAAAAATATATATTAAAGAAGCGTCCTTACTTAAAACGTTATGTGAACTTCACTTAAATGCCATGTCCCATGGATAAGAAGGCAAGACCCCTTTTATGACATAGCAAAGACAAAATTAACCTCATATTTTTATGGTTGCTGACCAAGCTTGCCTTCATAGACTTACAGTTTAGATCTTGATGCATTAGGAAAAATGATAAATGATAATGGGATGACATTAAGGCATAATTGCCAAACTAGTTCTTTGGCACCTACTGCAGTGAGATAAATGATAAATTGTATACATTTGGTGATTTTCTATTGTAATAAGACATTTTAAAACAAACCATAGCTTTTGCTTGTGGGCCTGATAAAATAGTCTATCAATTAAAATATGATTTCATATTTATTCCTCTTTTAGGTTTTCTAAAAATTCATACAATTGTTACTGCTAATTAAAATATACTTTTTATTCAGTGAAATACCTCATATATTCATTTCTGCATCACTTACAAAGTAATGTCTAGGTTCCAAGCCCACAAGTTCCTTACTAGCATCTTCCTTTGTCCTCCTACCTCCAGTGTGCCCTGTGTTTTTGTTGCAGGTGAGGCTACTTGCAGTCTTCTACAATGCCATAATACTTCATTCTTATCTGTCCTAAATTCTTATTTCTTTTTCTCAGAACACTTTTTCTTTCTTTATATGGCTAGGGAATTGCATTTTCAGGACTTAGATATAATATCTTACATGACACTACCCCCATCTGAGTTTGTTCTTTTTGCCTTTTGTTAGCACTCTGTCATATGCCTACTACCATTACTGTTCTTATAAAACTGCATCATAAATCATTTTTCTTCTATGTGTATTTCCCTCTCTAGTTCAAGAATACTTTAAAAGCAGAAACTGACACTCTGACATTTCTATCCGAAGCACCTAAGGCATTGCCTCGCTAAAATATACATTTTTCATTAAAATTAAGCCAAAGGGACACTTAGCTCTTTGAGCAATTTTCATGTCCATTATTGCTTAAATCGAAACTTCTAAGTGAGGCCCAGACAAGTATACGCAAGAAACCAAGAAGCAGGACTTTCAGGCACTCTGGAGACTATAGTATTCCTTAGTTGCACAGGTTAATTCCTCCTATGTGTTTTGATTAGTGGAACTTTAATGTAACTTTTAAAAATTCAGATGACCAATCAACAGTGACTATTTTGTTATTCTCCCACATTTGGTTATTCTCCACATTATGGTTTCTCCAGATGCCTTTAAACTACAACTTGAACATCACAAGGGAGAAAGAAAATACAACTTTTGAAGCAAATATGATATAATTAAGACAGGAGCTTAGTCTGAACTGGTGATAAAGTTTCAACTTTTTTTCTGATAGTAGTGGTACATATGCTTTGAAATGATATCTTTTTTTTTTTTTTTGACAAAAGAGTAAGTTATGCTTCCTAAACACTGTAGTGCTATTGCCTATGGTAAGATGGAAATAACTGCTAGTGTAGGTATACATTTGTTGAGGCAATTAGATTTAGACTCTTTAAAACAGTTTTAAGTAGTTTCAAAGATTTAATACTCATTTAGTACAATGAATGGGCCATTATAGTTATGAGGCTTTAAAATTAGTATGTCAAACAGGTCACATTAGAATCAATACATATGGTCTATCAATTATATTGTACACATATTCCACTTAGGAATATTTCATTTGATGAACCAAATCTATAAGTCACCATTAGGTTAGGAATTTTTGATTAAAGAAACAAAATATTTTTTAAGAGATGACTTTAGCCCTATTTACCACAATACCATTGGTGCTTTGAACTCAAAGCATCATTTATTTATGAATTTGTGTTCCTAAAGTTGAGGGTAAAAGGTAGAGCAAAAAAGAAGCAAATAACTCATTAAGTGGACATAGAATGGATCCTTGACTTTCATCATGTATGTGAATTCAGGAAAGAAGTTCAAATGTATATTTACCATTCTCTTTCATGCCCCACTCCCACCAACCCAATTATGAACTCATTATTTGATAAGGAAAGAAGTTGCCTTTTTGAGACTTTATAACAGAGGTTTATACAAACATAGAAATGATGTTTCAAAATCACTTGGTGCTTATGCTGTTTTGAAATATAGATTTTTTTTATAATATCAAAATAATGAAAACAGGCCCGGGCAGCATGTGTTTTATTTCCATATTTCAGATATTCCCTAATGATAAACACAAGGTTCTCTGAGGGGCATGTATTTGTTTTCAATGCGATTGTGATAAAATGAAGGGGAGCTTTAGCTTACTAACATGCTGCATTTCTAATAATTCTTCCCATCCACTTGCAAATGTGAATTGTCACCCCTGATTTATGTTCATTAATCAAAATGGCAAATGCATGTGGAGTGCAGAATCAGGGTCTAGGCTGTTGTCTGAAAATGTGATCAATCATCACTGATTGGCATTTTGAGTTAAACTATAGAAGAATGTGGAAAAACAGATGCTTGCTGGGAACAAGGGAAA
The DNA here is from genome assembly GCA_004024805.1 of Geosciurus inauris. Taxonomy (NCBI): domain Eukaryota; kingdom Metazoa; phylum Chordata; class Mammalia; order Rodentia; family Sciuridae; genus Geosciurus; species Geosciurus inauris. The sequence goes on from PVHX01011866.1 coordinate 35,212, forward strand.
GGAAGTTAGGGCCAAGAGGCTAGCATTTTAATTGCAAGATGCAAAATGCTTAAAACAGAACAGAATAAAAATTCTGAGTTTTGGAGAAAGAGAAGACAATTATGCAAAATATAGGGAAGAGTGGCTTTTTTAAAAAACACCTTTGTGTGAAAGATACCTTTAAAATAATGCAGCAGATGCCTACAAATGCTACCTGCAGTTGTGATTTAATAAGGCCATGAAAATAGGACTTGACCTATATTTTTGTACCTAAGGGGAAAAAGCTAAGTATAATGAGAGAATCAGCTATTCATAAAACAACGAATTCAGAAGATACTTAATATATCTTGTCTCTACTTTGTGTTCTGTATTGAGGGGATTAGGTGGGTTTATTAAATCAGTTTCTTTAAAAACCCCTGAATATAGTCATTCAAGAAAAATTGGTCTATTATTTCACTTTGATGAGATGAGAAATACATATTATACCTTGAAGCATAAATAATATAAAGCACAAGAGTAAAAATGATATAAAGACAATTTTTATAAGTCAAATAGATTTATTTATAATTCTACATGTGATACTACAAAGACTTTAACTTTAGGGTTTCTAAAATAGTAAAAAGAATTTCAACTTGTAATAATGAATAAGGTTTTGACCTTATAGTGATCAGCCTTATTTTATTGTCTTATCTTTAATACAAAATTATTACTAAATCACTTGAGTAAAGAGTCCTTCTAATTCAAAATATTAATTCCCACTACATATGATGAGTCTTTATACTCTCATTATGGTATACACATAACAAATATTTTGAGAATTACTGAACAAACCAATGAAAGAGTGAATTTTATACCCTTTCTTTCAACTGGATGTACCTCTTTTCTCTCCAAATATGATATAAAAATATCAGAAAATAGTTACTACAAAGGTGAATATTTTATTATAAGGTTAATCAGTTAATTTGAAATGATGAATTATTAAACTACAATGAAGGCAAAATAGATACACATGAAAGTGTTTTTAATGGTTCTTTTTAGTTATACATGAGAGTAGAATCCATTTTGACATAATTATACAAGCATGGAATATATTTAATTCTGATTCAGATCTCAGTATCTTTCCTTCCCCTTCCTTCCCTCTCCCGATCCCCTGCTCCCTGCTCTCTATTGATCTTTCTACCTTTTACCCATAGTTATTTTTTAAATTAATTTCTTGAGAATGCACATGATTCACTGTGGTATATTCATATATGTACAAAGGAAAGTTACATGAGATTCATTCCACTGTCTTTCCTTTTCCCATCACCTATCCCTTCTCTTCATTCTTCATTTTCTACTCCACTAAACTTCTAATCTCCAGCCCCCGCTTATTATGGGTTAGCTTTCAAATATCAGAGAAAACATTCTACTTTTCTTTTTTGGGGGATTGGCTTATTTCACTTAGCATGATAGTCTTCAGGTCCATCTATAAATGAAAATATTTTAATTTAACATCTTCACTGAAAGCAAGCAGCAAATTTGAGCAATTCGAAAATTCTAGACACAATCTTTTTAAAGAAATGATTTGATAAGGCAAACGATTTCAGTGTCTCTGTGACTTAGTTCTCTTTGCTATTGAATTAGAGAATCAGGTTATCTCTAACAACCCCTTCAAACTGCAAAATTCCTTAGTTTAAATGTCTATGCATAACTTAACTCATGGCCAGGTTATATGTATTGAAAAATCTAATTATACACACAAACATACACACACACACACACACCAGTTACAATCCAAAAACTTATCTTGACATGAGCATTGATAATTGATCAGATGGCATGGCTACTACTCTGAGCTCATTTAATTTCTAATAATCTTGGGTATGGGAAAACAATTATTGTTACTTTAGAATGAATAACCTATGCACTTGTAGCTGGAACAAGGGAAATCTGAAACTTGAATTCAAACTCAGGTC
>PVHX01011866.1:37245-62122 GCA_004024805.1 Geosciurus inauris
GATGCTTCTTATAGTTTAAAACCTAGTGATGACATGACTTGATGTCTCCCCTAAGGATAACCTGTAGGTTTATGCATAAAAATGTTTATTGTTACACTCTCTACCTTCTCCTCTGTGCTTTAAAGTTTGATTTTTCATCTTTCTTTTGAATACCTCAGGAAATAACAACCTGATATAGGTAGCCACTGCTTGGTGGAAAACATTAAAACACACCATGTGAAGTCTTGATCTTTGGCACATTGTGATAGACTCTGGAGATCTGACACTGAGTTGACATCATGTTTTTATGCCCTGTAATATTGAGGTTCTCGAATTGTTGAACTAAATTTGAGAACCTCAATATTACTAAAAATATTACTAAAAAATGAACTAAAAATTTTTTATAAATGTCTACTTTGAATAATTTGCTTAATTTGGATCAAAAATATTTTCCATCTGCTTTTTCTTCTTGTATAAAATTTTTTTTCATAAAACCAATCAGTCCTCTGTAATTGGGAGAGCATCAAAAGCTGTGTAATGCACACTCTTGTAACAAGGTTCTGCTGGAATCAATTATGTTGGACTGTAAGAAGCTATCTGCTTTCTGTATGATGCATAACATCCGGCTTAAATAGTATCAACATTAATAAGCTGCTCTTAAGTTTCTATATAGCTTTCTCTGGGGAGAATTTGTTATTGTCAGTCAGCTGTAAAATGCTTATAGTATGATTAATGAATCATATTTAGATGATTGACAATGAAAGTCTACTTTATAGAAGGTGTCAATCATTTTTATAGTTGCTTTCCATTTTCATGGACACTAGCAGTATTGTCCTTAGCTTTAGAGCCATTATAACCTCAACTCTGTTTGCTGTAGGCTACTAGCTACACAGAGGACCGGAGAAGATATTAATCCATTTCTAATCTGCATTGCTCTAGGCTAAACCTAGATATTCTTGTTTGCTCTCCAATCTCAAAACAGCAGCGAAGTGAAGCAGACAATACATTTCAAGTGCAAAATTAATGACTGAAGTTTACTATACAGAATTGTATTATCCAGGCAATAATTTTTAAGGCAGGATGCAAAGTAGAATATCTTAGTTTAAATTATACAGTGTTTATGTTTTTGTTCTTCAAAGATTCATTCTTCATATTCCACTTATGATCTTTTTTCCAAGTTAATTTGTACTTTTGAAATGATACAACCCTTTCAAATGAAGGATGCTCTATTAAAGTAATAACATTGCTAACCAATGGAGATTTCATTTGTCTGATTCCTGAAATTTTACCCTATTTTGAAAAGAAGGATGCCTTTAAGTGGATGTGATTTCCTAATGTGTTGTCTCTCTTTAAGTTCCTAAAACCATATTTGCAATAAAGTTTAGTAGACAATTATTTTTGATTTAAAATATTGTTCATACCTGGAAATATTTAAAAACTATAAGTAACAAGAGCAGAGTAGGGAGTCTAGCACCTAGTAGTGGTGGTAGTTGTTGTTTACCTTTTCTTTTGGAACCTACATGGTCTGGTCAAGGAAACAATTATGTGAACAGGAGTGAGGTCTCAGTTCTTTTCCTTCTTTTCCTGCTTCCAAGGAATTCAGAGACATGCAGATATACAAGAGCAACCACCTTATTGTCCACAGGAGGCAACAAAATGTGAAGGCCTATAAAATTTTATGTGGGATCTTGGCCTAAGGGTGTTGGAGATTTAAATAAAATGACTCATCTTAATGACCTGGCATGATGTCTTAAATATCATAAGTGCCAATTTTTTTTAAATTCATCTTTTCGGTCCACTGTAAAACCTTGCATAGCAAGAACCTAGTTTGCATACTGTTGCTTAATAAATACACCTTGAGTTTAGTTTAATAATGTCAGACTAGTCCACAGCAGAGGTCTTTAGCTTCCCCTGGGTCACCATGGCAGCAATAGCCATTAGAATTAATTACCTGTTTGTGTAGAATTTTTTCTCTGGGAAAAGAGATTAACCAAGATACTTTCTTACCTATTCCTTTGCCTTCCCTTTGTCATGACTCCAATTTTTATGAGCACAGAGGAAGGAATTTCTTATTTCTAATTCACTGGGAATGTCTCTGTGTTTTTTCTGTCACATATACTTATCTTTTTTTAAGCTCTTTTTTTTTTTAAGCTCCAAATACATGTTTCAAATAATGAGTCAACTCCAGATGATTGGTAATGGCTGTCTAGAGATGGAGTCTCACCAACTTCAGGAGCAATGATCAATTAGCAATGTCTGCCATAGGCACAGGAGGAGGAAAATAAATTATGTATGCCAAGTAGTTCCTATCCTTTTGAAATCCCACTACAGCTATATTTCTGCTTCATTATATCCCGAAAGTCATAAGCAGTTTTTAAATTATCCACATAAGGTAACAGTTACAGGCTGGATATGTTTATCTCAGTGAGTCTATAGACCAGCACCAAAATTATTTTTAATTAGCAGCTGTGTGGCACCAGAACTGAAGAGTTTCATGGAATTACAATGCTTTGATTCAGAGATGTAAGGCTGGTTGTCTAACTGCATGGATGGACACACAGATGGACAGAATAATAGGATTTTTGTAATATGTAATACAAATAGGTGCATAAATTGAAAAGAGCATTTAGATTTATGGTATTATATTGTTAAGCTACTAATATATTATTAAAAAACAGCACCATTTGTTAATGACACACCATTTGAATCCATTCCCCAAAAAGCATTCTACAATTTTAGAACAAAATTTTTTTTCTTTTCCAACAAATAAACAAATTCTAAATATTTACACAAGCTATACTAAGAAGAAAAAAACAGATGGAAGGTTATAGGTAGATTGGATCTAGAAAGTTTAAATTGTATGGGAACCAGTTACTATCTCTACATCCATTTTCATCAGCCTTGGTCTTTGGTCTTTCTTCTCTGATGTGTAAATTCCTAATATTTACCATGGCCTTTGGTTCAGTGTTTCCCAAATGTGGAATTGTAGAATTTGTAGAATTTGTAGAATTTTATATAGCACAAAGATAGATATGTATGTGTCCTTCTGCTGAGATTGCTGAAGATACTAGAGGGATTTTTCTTTCCTTAGACCTCAGGCTTGGAGACATAAATATGATGGATTCACACTCAGGCATGTGATGAGAATGTGCAGATTTTTATGATTTATTGGGTCTGGGCCATGCCATGTGTGGGTTAGGAGAGTTGTGGGTTAGCTATTGACTCTTCTCCATTCTGTGACTCTGACACTTTGGACACAGAACAAAATGCAAAAAGTCCAGGAAGATAAGTGGAATTAAAGAAGAGCTGTATAATTTCTGAAACTTATTGAAATTTTTTTAGGGGAGCGTCTGACCTGGATCAAACAGTAGCCTCAGCTCTAGTTCCCTGCTCCATACTCACTTCCTACTGCTCTGAGGACAACTAACTGTAATTAAAAATGTAAATTGTAATTATTTTCCAACTTATATTACCCAAGTTGGTACATATGATTTTCAGTTCTAGTTAGTCTCAACAGCAAGGGAAAATAAAGGCAATTGTCTTACTGAATTAACCTTATATCATAAACAAAACAACGGGAGACCAAAGGAAAATCCTTATTATGGATTGATAATTTGTAATGAATAATTTATTTTCAACTGTACATTTAAAAATAGATATCAGAGCCATCATAATTTATTTTTTATTCTTTAATTTTTTCAACTGAAAACATTTTCCTTGTATTCATTTGTACTGCTCCCTGATATTTATGGCACGTCATTCTGGTCTTTGATCTGTGTTAATGGTAACCTTTATATTATACTGATTTGCTAAAAAGTGATCTCAATGAATAAACAACAGTGCAAGTGATACCTCGTTAGGGCAAAGAGAAAAGTTTGAAGGGTGCTGGTTCAGTGCAAGTCCAAAGATAGCAACTCCATTTGACTTGGGTAATCACTCTCTGTGTCACACACCAGTCTGTGGTTTGAGAAGGCTGCTTTGGGAGTTGGATGTCCACCATTGAGCCAGTCAGTAGCTAAGAAAATCCAGAACTGACTCAGTTTAGAAGATAGCACTTCTAATGTAGTTCTTTAATGCCTAGCAATTCCCTAAAATGTTCAAATTTTAAATTTTTGGTGCAATATATTTTAGTCTAATTCACAAGATTTAAGATGATATTTGAGATAGGTCTCTCTTGTGTTCCCAGTGTCCCATAGAACAGTTTCTTAAAGTAAAACCATAACTGTGACATATCCACTCCTAATTATAGTTGAATTAAATAGAATTTAAAGATGACTTAAATTATATAAGCTAACTGATTGTATGAATTGTGTTCTTAAATTACAAATATAACCTGGGTTGATGACTGAGTAGAAGTCTTGCCTTATATATCAGACATGTAAAATATGTTCTTTAATCAACTTTAAAAAGAAACCTAGAATTTCTTCACATGTATATGTATATATCTAGATTTTTAAATTACAAATAAGTCTAATATTCATTTTTAAAAACTTTTTAATATTTATATTGTTGGGAAAAAAGATCATTTAAAATAAAAGTGGAGGACGTTTGCTGTGCTATGTGTTTGTATCTACCATTAAAACATATTAGCAAGATAGAAATCCAAGTTTGGAAAAATTACTTTAATGACCCTAAATTATTTTTAAAAAGCTTAAAATTCAGCTGAGGGGTTTTATTTCAGAAAAATAAACCACTGAAAAAGGAAGCTTAGCATTAAATATTTCCTTTTGTTAAGATGCCCATTTTTAGAGCTCTCACACAGGCAGAGTTATTCCGTCCTTTATTCACTAGCACATTTGCTCAGCCTCAGACCAATATTATATTGCCCTCTAATGGATTTTTTGAACCACTACAAACCACTATGTAGATAAAAGAAAATAAAAAGAACATACTTCAATGGTGATAGCAAATTTTTAAGAGCGATAACTAACATGTGGCTGGTCTTAATTGCTATTAGTATATTTTATTTCTGATGATTTTCAAGTCAATTAACATAGTCATTTTTTAAAAAATTGTAAACACTCGAGTTGAAGTTCACTTTCACAAAGCCAAAGTCATCTGATCTACTATGCAATTCAATAACTAGCAGTAGTAAAATCCTTTCATTACTTTACCATTATATAAAAAACTTAAATATATTCATGCATCTTGAGTAGTTATATAGTAGAAAAATGACACACCTAAATTTTCTCTTTTCCTAAATTAAGATATTTTGAAGTATGCACATATAGCTAACTATACTTTTATATTTTCAAATAGTGCTGAGAAGGCAAAGAATTAGAATGTTAGGTCAAAGGTACAGGCTTTGTAGGACTGGCTGTTTTGTTTTGGGCTATAGCTTGACCCTTAGAGGGAATCTTTGAGCATAGACAGAAAAGGAAATTGATGGGTAGATTCAAATCTTTTACTATTACAAGGGAAAGGGAGGACTCTGCATCTGTGTTTTAAGAAATGAGAGATCATATATGGCAGATATTGGCATAAGTTAAATAATTACTAATTTTTAAATTTAAGAACAAATAATTAATAATTCTTCCCTATCAGCATTTGCTTTCACCTACTTCCGCTTTCTTTAAATGAACATAATTTTACATAAACTATATTAGTACATTCCCCCTAAATGATATCAGCATGGCTGAATAATTCATATTATGTGTATGATTGCTATTGCATGTCTACACATACATATTTTTCTTTTTGCTTTGAGAGCTCATTCAAATCATCAGCAAGAATTCTGAGGAATAATTAGCTAATTAATAAATTTGCTCTTCCATGATTTCCTTTACCCAGTATAAAAAAACAACCATAGTCTCTTTCCATTTATCATTGATAATATGAAGTCATTTTCTAATACTGGGCATATTTTACTAAATCATGTATACCATATGGCCTAGATTAAATACAAACATATAAATATATCCATATACATTACACACAATTACACACATACACAGAGGATTGTATGGTATATGTGCATATGTATGTGAATAAACACACACACACATATGATACATGTATATGTACACAAACACATTCATAGTGCTTTTTAAATCTGCTTAAAAAACCAAGCATTTAAAAATAGCAAAACAATTATCTACCAATCTTTAAGATTTTTTTAATGTAATTCTAAAAATTCAAAAATTTTATTTTGTTCTAGTAATCTACATTTACCTTTTAATACTTTTACCTAGATAAATCTAACATGCCATTTAACTTCTATAGTTATCTAGTTTGCCTATGCAAGTTAGTCCAGGGGCTAGGTTGCCCTAGTGTTCCCTGTCAATGATCACTTCTATGGTATTCAACAGTGGTTATTCACCAATAGAATTTTTACCCTTTCAAATTCCAATCTTCCTTCAAAAACCATCTCAATCTCACTTCTTTCTTGAATGTTGTATCTTCAGTAACTTCTACTCAATACTTCTAAGACCTCATTAATGTTTCTGTATAAAGTATTATTAGAATAATTATACATTACAACATATTGAATTTTTAAATTCCATCTCCCTTACTAACTTAGTAATCCCAAAAGATCCCAAACAAGTCATTTTTGTATGCTCAGGCCAAGGATATTACATTTCAAAATGAGATGCTCAACAGATGCTTCTTAAAGAGATCCAAATGTATACCAACATATCAGAAAAGGACCTGCAACTTCACCTTGTGCACACACAGGTGAGTGATTATGTCAAGGCAGAGTCACAGAATGGAGGGTGGCAGTGGTTTTTTAGCAGTAAGAGCTAGAATAATTGACTTGTTACAGCACTATATTATCAGCATCATGGAGAAGTAGGAAAACTGTCCTCATGTCATACTAATTTAGGGAAAGGAAACAAACACCTGCAAGACCTGAGGAATGCAAATGGAATCATAGAGCGAGGCACTGAGGAGGAAAGTGGGAGGAGAAATTGCCATCACAGGATAAATGTCAAGATTTCATTGAGGAGCGGAAGTCCCAAGTCTGCCCTTTTCTTCTCACTCTGCCCGGATCCTCTGGGTTCCATTTGTGTTATTCTCCCCATCTTGTGTTCTCTGCCGAGGGTCTGCTGGTGTAAGAGTATGTTTCTCTTATACCACATTGTGCTCTTTTACCACACTGTGCTCTTTCTCACTTTATGCTTTATTTAAAATTGTTGGATTTGATCAAACTGAAGAAATTTCAAAATAAAAGAAAATAGTACTACTTTGCTTCTTGAAAAAGAATAGGGTCTGATTCCTTTAATACCCTGGAAATTTATTAAGCCTATGACTTCTGATGAAGCATAATTCATTCTTCATAAATTAGATTTCCAAGAAATAATCCACAAGGAATGGGATTATACATTTGCTGTTAGGTGTTTTTTAAGAAACCTGTAATTGTCACCCACTATGTAATGTAACTGACATTCTTCATGAGTATACTGAATGCATTTTTCAAAACTCAGGTTAGTTTATGATAAAAATTGACATAAATTAACATATAGAGTTCTAAGGATTTCTCAAAGTCCTAGTAAATTTGAGCCTACATGACAGAGAGTTATCCATCTTTTCAAACTGGAATGTGCCATGGGATTTGTGACACAACAAAATAAATATATTGTATCTTTCTGCATTACTAATTTTACTCAATGGAAACATATTACTTTTGTAATTAGGAACCAGAAATATATAGTTTATTTTTTTTAAAGTACAAAATTTTAAAAGGTGTTGATTAGAGGGGGTTAATTTTTAGAAAATCAGCAAACCTGTGGAATTAGAGGCTTATTATTTTCGTTCATTATAGCTATTTCAAGCTGAAAAGTGTGAGAAATATTAATGTTTCTCTGTGGGTAAAACAAAGGAAATGCAGACTGTGGCAGATCCGAGGTATGACTTCAATTGTACACAGGTCTACATAAGATTCTTCCTACTTTCTTTTTATTTAATAGCATCACCTAACTGGCCTTATAGTGGACATAATACCTTGATGGCAATAATAAATTCGACCTATTCTTATTTGTTCAGAATGTGGTAATATTTTAATACTAATTAATGTATTTGTTAAATAATAATTGCACAAGACAACCTTGATTATATAATGCTATTGTGTAAAAAGGGAAACACACAATCTTACACTGTGTACAACTGGAGTCATAATTTGGATGGCTGCAATATGAATTTTCATGAGCTCTTAGTTTATCTTATTTCCAAATAAAATAAACTGTGACAATTCTACTCCCTAGCACTCACTTTCTTAATCAGAGACCACCCAGCATGTAACATTTCCTTTAGCCTTTGTTTAATGGAAACTCTCTCACTCTCCAACTCCACATCTCCACTTTGATGTTGGAAATTATACCAATGTTCTGCTAGAAAATACAATGTGTGTGATACTGTTGTTCCTATGATGAAATATAAGCTAAAACAAGTCAAGAAAAGCAAATCTCTAAGAATATGATTCAAAAGAATTGACCAAAAGAAAGCGTCATCAGAAAGATCTCACCTTTAAAATGTGAATTGAATTGCAATCAGTATTTTTGATAGAAAATACATTTGATTCTTTTTCATTAATGAAATATAAAAACACTTCTAAAGATTGTTCTCAAATATTCCTAACAAACCAGACCACTTGCAGTATTGTGAATAAAGTAGAAAATAACCTAGTATGATTCTAAGCTATTTCTTCAAAGTAGCTTTTTTCTAAACCTTATCAGAAATATAGATGAAATAGACACATATAACCAACACTTTGATTTCTGCAGATTTACTTGAAAATAAATAGAATTCATAATCCTAGCCAGTATAGTAGTTACTGATAGAGATGACAAAAGAGAGAGACAAAACTAAGTTTATTACCTTGAAAAAATAACCCTCTACACTAAAGTCACAAGTGAAATAATTACTTTATATAATTGGTTTGACTAATATATTCATTTTAAAGGTTTTATTTGTATTTAAATTTCTTAACATAATTTTTAGGTTTATTTCTGTTGTATCTGAAAGCCTTTGTCTACATATATGATCAGAGTCTGCAACAAAGACAATCTGGCAGCAGTCTGACTTTGCTGTAACCCACTGGTTTAATTCTATTATTTTTTTTTAAATATTTTTTTGGTTGTTGATGGATCTTTATTTATTTGTATGCAGTGCTGAGAACCGAACCCAGTGCCTCACGCATGCTAGGCAAGCACTTTACCACTGAGCCACAACCCCAGCCCCCTAATTCTATTCTTAACAGCAGAACCAACCCCTAGCCTAAGTTCATTCAACACAAGCAACAGTCTCCAAGTACTGGTATTTCTTGACATACTTGATGCTGGTGCTGTTACAATTCAGTATTGTGAAGTTCAGTGGCTGTTTCTTAAAGGCTATAACATGGAGTATGTCAGCAAACACATAAGCATGTATTTTCCTCTCTATATATCTTTTTATTAATATTAACATTTTTTTTCTGCTTTTATTTGTAACTTTATATTTATCTTTGGGAGTCCCGTGGACTCCTTTATTTTCGACTTTCTCTAGGTTATCTTTTCACCTAAAGTGGTTGAATGTACAATTTTTGTTTTTGTTTTTCTTATTACAAAACCATTTATTGTAGAACTATTTTAAACACTTAAACAGGTGGAAATAAAAATCAACTAGTGATAGTTGTTATCAAATATCATTTTGGTGAGTTTGCTTCCTTACTCTTATTCATGTTTTTAAGTATGAGTTAATTTCTGAATGCGGTTGTTTTCAAAATTTGATGCTTCAACATGCAGTAGAATGTTCACTGCAGCTGTCCATCTATTACCACTTACCAATGTCCTTACCAATATGAGAGCAAAAAAAAATAAGTAAAAGTCTCATCTATCATCATTATCACCTTCATCAATAACATTAATAGGACAACACCCACATTGTTCCCTTTTCTCCTTATCTTGCTTTTTCATCATGACATATATTACCACCCAACATTTTATATACCGCTTGGTTTATTTATTTATTACCCAACTCTCCACTAGAATTTAAGCTCCGTAAGAGCAGTGAATGGGGATTGCTTACCTCCATGTCCCTAGCACTCCAGTTGTGTCTGAGCAGTGTGTACTCAATAATATTTATTGAATGAATGCATTCAATCTGTTCTCATGTCCTTAGTTTTACCTTTAAATCATCATGTTTATGATTGTCAAATATTTTACAATTAGAAATTATATTTATTATAGAATCCTTAGTTGTTGTTGTTGTTTTTTTCCCACCATAGGCTGTGATCTTTTTCTAGGGGCCAAGAATTTCCTTTTAGCTAATTGATACACATGACTTGAATTATAAGTGACTCCTACCCTGAATTATGCGTAAAATGAAGCATTTAAATTCTACTTTGCCCTTGCTTTCTCCTTTCCTTCCCTCTATTTGCCAGAATACAAATATCATGATTATTTTATTAGTTAAAAGGCCAAAACTAATACATTATTAGTTTAAAAGGCCAAAAATTAAGCAGAATATAAATATTTCTCATTGGGTTCTAGAAGAAGGGCTAGAAAGGGATCATTCATAATTTACAACACAACAAAAACAACTTTGGCCTTAGAAAATGCTGTCCAGGTGAGTGTCGGCTTCACATTCACTAGACAAATTCTCAGCAGTTATTGGATGGAGTCCTCACCACGTTTGAATCCAGGCCCTATCCTTTGTTCTGTCAATAGGCTCAAGATGCGCAAGTTCTCTGATGCTGTTCATTTATACAAAAGATAACAATATAAGTTAAATGTCTCTTATACAAAATGCGCGAGGCCCATAGTTTCAGATTTTGGAGTTTTTTGGATTTGGAAATATTGACAAAGACTATCAGTTGAACATCTCTAATGTAAAAATCTGAAATCTGAAATGCTCGAAAATCTAGAACTTTGAATGCTAAAGCTTTAGGTTTTGAAGCATTTGGGATTTTGCACTTCTAGATGAAGTAAACTCAAACTTTATCTAAAGCATAGCGTAGGCACGTAAGTCAATAAATATTAGCTTCTGATATTCCTGTAAAATTTATCAACCTAGGCATTTGCTAAGAAACTTGCAGTTTTTCTCCTTACTGGACTCCACCCACAGGAAAACAAAACACATGAAAAGATGAAAGGGACCAGTGACTCACCATTGCTTTCTATAAGAACACTTCCTCCAACCCCTACAAAAGTTAAATCAGTACAAAATAATACAATGGAAATACTCGATGTCTTGGCAAATCACTAAATTCTATCATACCACACTTCCTTGTTTTACTCCTCTTTCTTGGGCCATTTTTCTTTGTCTCCAGTCTCTTTCGCTTGTTCACTGAATATTCATTTTCCTAGAGACTAATTTTCCTTCTAAGGTCTATTCTAGGGGTGTTGTATTCACATGCCAGGCTTTAGTCACCTCCCCAATGCTTTTTCATATCACATGTTGTGGTCTAAATGTTTGGGTTCCTCCCAAGTCATGTGTGAGCTGTACATCACCAAGATCGTGGGGCCTTTGGAAGCAATTCGTTCTTGAGCAATTTGTTGAACTTTCATGAATGGAATTAGTGCTCAAGAAAGGAGATCCAGAGAGATTCTTGCTCCTTACACTATGTGAGAACACCACAAAAAGTCAGCAGTCTGCAACCTGGAAGAGCCCCTAACCTCCCACCCAGAACCTACCATGCTGGCATCCCAATCTGTAACTCCCTATCTCTCTGAACTGTGAGAAATAAATGTCTACTATTGTTTACAAGGTACCATTTTGATCTTGTTACAGAAGTCCAAACAGACACACACATATTCTGCCAGACTCTCTCCAGACTTCCATATCTAAGCATCTGCTTGACTATCCTCTTATAGTCTGTAGGCCTCTCTGACACATCAGGTTCATAAGAACCTTCAGAACATTCATCCTATCTGTCATCTTCCTGTTTCAGGAGACAGCAGTTGAATAAGTTACGAACCTTTGACTCAACCCCATTCTCCTTCTCTCCTGCTGTCCATGTATCACCATATTACATTGTTTTCACCTACATTTTCTCCAGCTACATACTTCTCTCTACCACCTTCAACCCAGCCTAAAAAATATGATTTCTTACCTGAACTGTGCTCTTGAATGATCTGTTTATGCACACTTCCTCTCAGTACCCTAATCAACCTTTTCTCAAAATTGCTGCCCTGTTGATACTTTTCAAATGTAGATCTACATAGGTTTCTCAAAACCCTGCAATGACTTCTCTAGGATAAACATAGCTACTTAGCATAACCAAAAGTACCTGATGAAATTTAGTTCTGATATTCTTTACCTCAGCAAGGGAGGAAAGGTCTGTAAATGTGTGTTTGTGTGTAGCATGGTACAGTATAAATTGCTGTTCTTTGAATATTCAAATCAGTGAAGACATACATGAATTCTTTTTATCACATCTCTTAACATTTTTTTTTAAAATCAAGATGCAATCTTAGTTTCTTTGCATTATACAACGTTATCAAAAGTTGACTCTGGGATAGTAGAATCTTAGAAAATGCTTAAGAAATAAATCTTCATTGATTTAAAATTTCTTTGGGAAAACTTTTCTATTTTCTATTTTTTTTCCAGGCACTTCTACATGACTAAGGAAAGAAAATTTTATTTTCAAAATCACTTTAATACTTTCAGTTGCTAGTACATTACAAAAAGTCAGTATTTTTTTTCTTAATGATATTTCTTGAATGACTATAACTTCCATGCAGAGTATGAAAATTCAAAAACTATTATTCTTATGTTTTAGAAAGTTAAAAATATACTAAAGGAGTTTCTTTGACTCCCTTCCCAAAGTTTTTTGATAGACATAATGCCAGGCAGAATATAGTCCAATTATTTTACTTCCGTACTTAAAACTCTCCAAGTACTTCTATTATCCTTTGAACATTTGGACTTCCTATTAAGACTTATGGAGTAACACACTTGCAACAGTAATGTATTACAAGGGTGAAACCCTCATCTGACTATGGTGTTTAGAGGTGGGGCTTCTGGTAGGTGATTAAGAATCAGATAAAAGTGGGGGCCCCAGACTGCATACTAGTGGTTTCATAAGGAGGAGGGACCAGAATGCTGTCTCTTGTCATAGGATGCCCTCTGCTCTCTCAAGATGGCCAACAAGAAGTCCATCACTGGATATAAGCTAAATCCAACTCTTTTCTTTATAAAATTATCCAGTTTCAGATATTTTATTAGTATGATTTAGAAAATGGACTAGTGCAAACATAACAAAGTTCTTTTATCCATTTATCTATTGATGGGCATTGGAGTTGCTCTGGTATTTTTCCTTTTATGGAAAGAGCTCCTATACTAGTGTTTTTAATTTTTAAGTAAATAACTAGGAGGTGAGTTACTGATCATGCAGTAAAGTATATTTAACTTTACAAAATTAGAAATTTTCAAAGAGAAGGTACTACTATATTTCTTGTAAATATAACATATTTATAATTTATTACCCAAATTTAACAATTTTGTTTAAAGATATGATAACCTATCTTATAACCTGATCATACAGGGCAGGTATGAGTAGTCCAGGTAAGGGGGATAAGGGACCCTGAGTGAGTTATCATAGAGTGAAAAGAAAGCAAGATGGTAGTGAAATGACTGAAGCATTTCTTGTTACTATGTTCTAAGCCTAGCATTTCAAACACAGGCTTCTAGTTTCCCTGAAAACATTTTTGAATGGAAACAAATGGCCAAGGATGTACTTATAACAACAATTTTTCTTAACCCACATAACTATTCCAATGAAAATGAGTTGTTCTTTGTTGCTAAGCCATGGACTGGACCAGAAGAAAAACACTATTTAAAAAAAGAAAAGTGATTTGTGCATCTGGGCTGGCTAGAAGGCTGTTTTATCATGTATTTGTTAACAGTGTATTTGAACACTTGAGTCTACAGTAAACGTAAAGTATTCAATTTATTCTATCTATTGTCTCCATAGTCATCCACATCATCTAGAAAAATTTTGTAAAGGATAAATCTAAATAGAATTGTCTGATTGAGATTTATGTCTCACAAATTTGATTGCTAGAAAAAACTGCAGGGAAATTTGATTGATTTCCTATAAAACTTGATAGGAAAATCTGAACACACACACACACACACACACACACACACACACACACACCTACCTTTACTCTAAATGAAGAAAAGTCTTTTGTTACCAAATCCAAACACTGTACGTATGAATGGTATCTGCTTCTTTATCTCCCACTATCTTTCATCATTGCTATCTTTGTGCAGAATAATCAACAGAACATGTTAAAAAGTGAGAAGTTATTAAGTTAAAGAAAGGCTGCGTCTAGTTCAGACCCAGCAAGCAATCTTCAAATCTCTCAGATAGTGGTGAGTCCATTACTATGCTCTTTAAATAATTACGACTGAAAACAGCCTGGATTAGCAAGGGAACCATGTGCTCAGGGCATCTCCATTATGTTCCTGTCACCTCACTACCAACTTCTCTCCAGTCTCCTCGTTATCCAATCCCCACAATTTAGTAATAAATTGGCTTTATAGTAGTACACTGACAGATTACCAAGGTCATTCAACAGGTATGACAGTTTCCAAGTACAAATTTATTTTCCCCAATTTCCTTTGATATGTTATATGTAATATTTACAAGTTACCCTCAACACAAGAAATTTTCCTAATTGTTGAGAAAGACTTTCCTTATGCAATGTATTTAATATCTATTATGCTGCTCTGGTTTGAATGTAGTTTGTCCCCTCCAATAAATGTTGATATCTTTTTTTTTTTGGCACCAGGGATTGAACTGGGCACTCAACCACTGAGCCACATCCCCAGCCCTATTTTGTGTTTTATGTAGAGACAAGGTCTCACTGAATTGCTTAGCGCCTTGCCGTTGCTGAGGCTGGCTTTGAACTCGTGATTCTCCTGTCTCAGCCTCCCTAAGTGCTGGGATTACAGGCTTGCATCACCGAACCTGGCTTGTTGATATCTGACTCACATTGTGATGGGCCTGGGAGGTGAGGTTGTATTGAGGGATCTGTGCCTTTCTCAGGGGACCTAATTGGTTACTGTGAGAGTAGGTTATTATAAAGCATGCTGCTCTTTATGCTTTGTCTCTTCCATATACAACCACCTGGCCTTCTGTTCTTCACTGTTAGGTGAAGCACAATGCTTCTTCCCGTACTTAGGAACCTCCAGAACCTTAAGCCAAAATAAATTTCTTTCCTTTTAAAATTACCCAGCTTTTAGCATCTTGTTATAGCAACAGAAACTGGACTAAGACACATACTAACAATGTAACTACTTTTGTGGTATGTCATATTTCAAAGCATCTTTTTCCTATATATCTGCCTGCTGGGGCATTATAAAATAATTATCCCTTTTGGAGCTGATTATGTGCATCTGTGTGTGTGCACATACATGTACAAAATGGACCACATTGTCATTTTTTTGTTTGCTAATACCCAGGAAGTTTTTACTTCAAAACAATTTAAAACAAATTTGGGAAATTAGAAATGGCCATTGACCCTGCCTAACTACAAAGCATACATGGCTCATATTATAACCATCATACATACATAATTTCTCATTATTACCAAACAAACATTGCTATGTAATCAGGTTATGGGTACAGATGACATTCTATAAATTTCTCTGGGGACAGCCAGCTTATGCTAAGTAAATTATTTGTGTTTTAGTTTATGTTTAAATTGTTATTTTATAATGCGATTATTTACACTAAGATATCTTTCAAATATATATCTTTCTTAATTTATATCACATCTGGGAATGCTGGCAAACTGCTTTCCAGATGTTTGTATTTTGGGTTAATTGTTATATATGAAGTATGTTAGAGCTCACAATAAATGTCAAGAACTGCATACTGCAATAATTAACATAAATGACCATAGCTTTTTTTTTTTGACAGTCTCCCATAATGATTAATTACTGCTAATCTAACAATTTCACAGAGGCTTTCCTGAACATGAGGATAAAAATCTCAGCTTTTAGTGCCTATTACACAAACTTTTTAGATTTGGTCATTCTAGGCTAAGTATACTTTTTCTTTTCAGACTATTAAAATGTTACTTTTCTTGTCATTTGCAGTCAGCCCTTGTTTTTAGCATATCATATGCAACTCATAAAATGTTATGTATGGTCATGTGCATGGTGATGAAATATAACTTGGCCAAAAATTTCTGATTCCATCATAGAAAATCTTGATAACATCTAAGATTCCAAATTTCATCTAGTACTTCGGGTTTCATTCTGTCTGACTCTAAAAGTATTGCACAAAATGCCTCCTGAAGCATATCTATAATCTTTACAAACTGTTATTTGCTGAAGCAAAATGAACAGACAAATACTGATTCAATGCTCACCCCGCAGGCAACATCACTTTAAGTTTTAACAACAAGGTGGTGAAGTGAACCTGCAAACCAGCATTATTTCAGTTCACTGCAGGCTGCTGTATGCAGGTCATTTCCTGTCTCACCCTGAATGCCTAAAACAACAATCCAATAAATTTCACATCTGTAAACCCTCGCAGCAGTGGACAAAAGCCAGTGCTTTCTGAAGCTAGAAGTCTGATGGCTATTTGAATGTCCTAATCATCCTAATTTAAACCAGAATGTTCTAAAATCTTAGGGTGAGGCTAGATCTTTTAAAATCAATTTTGCAGTACTAAACTTCTAAATTGAGGACAAAGGTTATTTTGTTTCATTTTTTAAAATCTTTAAAGAATATTTTAAGTATATATATTTTTAAAGAGATAGGATATGAGTAGATACTTTGTAAATAATTCTCTTGCATCAATTTGCTGTCTGTCCTCTGTCCAAACCTACTATGCCACGATGTATAAAACAATCAGTGTTAGAGATTTATCATATTTTTCCTGCTGGTTGTAAGCCAAGCCAAGCCCAAGTTGTAGTGAAGCAAATGGGCGGTGCTCAATGAACCTAACTCCATAGAAAGGTCATTTGCTTAACATACAAAATTTTTAAGGGGATCATGCCCAAGGAAATTCAATCAATAATCAATCAACTTATATTAGATAACTGCAATGGTCAATGGCACATATTAGCATGTGTATAAATCAGATTCTGAGGCCATAATTCAAAAGACTGTGATTCAGTGAATTTGGTTGGGACCTGAGAATCTGAATATGTAGCCATACTTCAGGTAATGCTGATTCTGTTGGTTTGCATACCATAAGTGGAAGCTAACACAGTGAGCGATATGAGTAGCTGCTTCTTAATGCAGTTGTCTTCCTTTCAACCAGATGTGACATCATTTCTCTGTACTCCAAAGACATTGTCACTTATCATATGCCACTGTGGGCCATCATTATTTAGTACATACTAATTCATTTATAAAATTTTAAACTATTTGAGCCTACATTTTCAAGCATTACATTCCTTACAGCGCCTAGCTCAGAACATTGGCTATATTGGATCTCAGTATGTTTTTTGAGTAAGAATAATTAGAAAGGATTGGATAAATGACATTAATTCCTGAAGGCCTGAAAACAGAGTGAAGTAAAATATCATGACTGAAGATTTAATATATTCACTTACCTTTCAGCATAAAAATAAGAAAAAAATGTATAGAGTTTCCACACTGGGCAATGTTTCTGCTTCTTAAGCCTTTTAGAGGTCATTTGTTCTATTGTATTTCACACTCAGTGGCACAATAGGACCAATTAGAGGTCTATAGTCATTAAGAATAGCAGAGTTGAAGTTAAATGTGCTGCTTTACAGCCCCCACTGAATGGAAAGGTTTTAGAGAATAAAAAAATTAAAATAGAAACAGATACATAGTGAAATTGGCTGTGATTCCAGTCTCTGAAACTGGCCTCATTCAAGCGCCTAGGTCTTATTATCTCATCTACCTCTCCAGCCAACCGCACACAAGTCAACCGAAAAGCTCAGATGTAGTAATAGCGTCCCACGGTGTCTCAAGGCAACAAGCCCCAACCATTTTAGATGAAAATTTTATCTGTAAATGAAAGAACCTAGGAACATGAATATGTTAATAATTTCCTCAAGAGGATCAAATCTAGATCAATAGCCTTTTGTATCCATATTGTATAACTGATAGCCAAAAATGATTGCGTTATTATAGCTTTTCAATCCATAGTGAATTTTGAAGAATGCTATCAATGGTATGTACAGTCCTTTTAAATTTTGGGGGTGTACATTGGGCTAACTCAAGCCATATTTATTATTGACAAAACAGTTATTATTTTGAAAACATTCCTCTGCAGGCAGAGCTCATATCAAGTGTTGCAATAGAGCAATAAAATGATATTCAAATCAAGTTATTAATATTTTATTAGCAAAATCTAACATTTTCTGGTGACATTTTCTGCCTACCCAAAGCTCCTGGATCTCCATGTTATTAAAATTGCCCTCCTAAATTTTGAAGTCGTACAATCTCAACTGGCTTTCTGTTCTTTACAGAATATTTCCATATGCCTCCAAATTGCAAGATCCTTGACTATTTCCCACAAGATACCCCTAACTCACCTTCCACTGTCCTCTTTGATTTAACCACATCTAATGTCAAGACCAAGACTATGTTGCATTGTCTTCCTTTCCAGGGCAGAGGGTGGCACAGAGGTGGGCTTCCTTTAATTTGTTTGCTATGTACTTAAATGAGTTTTTGCCTTGATTTCCTTAAGAATGTATCCTAAATCCCATATCATCTGAAAAGGAAAGACTCCCTGCCACCACAGCAACAGTTTTTGCTTCATCCCATTATATAGCCACAGGGTTTTATTTCCTCCTCCTCCTCTTCCTCCTCCTCCTCCTCCTCTTCCTCCTCCTTCTCCCTCTCTCCTTCCTCCTCCCCCTCTTTCTTCTTCTTTGTTTTTTTTTTTTTTTGTACTGGGAATTGAACCCAGAGCTTCATCACTGAGAAACATCCCTAGTTCTTTTCAGTTTTTACTTTAAGACAGGGTCTTGCCAAGTTGCCAGTATGGCCTCTAATTTACCAGAGTCTCTGGGATTACAGGCGTATATCATCATACCTGGCTGGTTTTCACTGTTTTAATGCAAAATTTGAAACAACTTAAGAAATAGAGAAAATAAGGAAATGAATCCCCATGTACCTATTACATAGACTCAACAACTATGAACACATAATTGTTCATTGTGTATAAACTAAATCTTCTGCCCTATATAATTTTGATGCTAATTCTAGATATCCTATCATATTACCTATATATATTTCAGTGTGCCCAAAGTTTTTATTAAGACTCTACAAGAGCAGTTGTCATATCATGATCTAATTAATCTTGCACATGTCTCTCTCCCACCTGAAGGCAGAGCACTTGTTTTATTAATGTTGGAATCGTCAGGGGTTGAAACATTCCAGGCACATAGTTAATGTGTGTTGGCTGATAAACTAATTCATTTGTTTGTCATTCACTCAATAAATTTCCATTAAATGCATAAAAGCATTCACACTGCTCTGGATCTATCATGACAATGAACAACCCAGGCAAAGTTTCTGTGCTCAGAACACACGGCTGTAATATGAAGAAATGTCGTGAACAGACATGCAACACATGAGGTGTACAATGCACACTGGAGGCTGGAGAGCTCCTGAAGTAGAAGCTAGAAATATAGGATAATGGAAGAATTCTTGTCTGACAAGGGGACATTTGATTAGAGACAAATGCAAAGTGAAGGTCAAGCCAAAAGAGTATGTGAGTGACTACTTCCATGGGAGGGATTAGTAAGGGAAAAGTTCTCAAGTAGGAGACAATCTGACCTGCTGAAGGGATGGGGAGGGTTTGGGTCTGGTGAAGGCAGATTAAGCAAAGGGGATTATGGTCGGAGATGAGGTCAGAAAGGCAGGAATGTGACAGGCCATGTGTGGCTAAGGCCAAGGAAAGAAATCTGGATTTTACTGAGGAACTTTGAGCAGAGGAGTATCATGATCGGACATACAGTTGGCTAAGACTCTGATGTGGTGCAAAAGAGGAAAGAAGGAAGCCAGTTAGGAGGCTCTAATCTAGGGGAGAGAGAGAGTGGCTTGGTGTATGTCATTGTTAATTTGGGGAGTCAACTTGACTGGATTAAGGAATCCAGAATCTAGAAAGCTGGAGAAGTAGTTTTGAGTGTCTCTGTGAGGACATTTCTAGAGGAAGCTAGTATACAAATAGACTAAGGGGCATTGACCTGCTCACTTTGAGAGCATGATCCAATCAGCCAGGAGCCCAGAGACAATGAATACAAAAAACAAATTCATATCCCCCGTGAAAGCTGAGACACTTGCCTCCTGCCTTGAACACCACAACTGCAGGCTTGCTGGCCTTTGACTCCAAGATTTACTCCAGTGGCCCTATCCTAGCATGCTCAGGCTTGAGAGAGGTATACCATTGGTTTGTGTGTTCTGAGGTTTTCATCAGTCACCCTACCCGCATCTCAGGTCACCAGCTTGCAGGCAGCCTACTGTGGGACTTTTCAGCTGCCATGATTGCATGAGCCAATTCCCCTAACTAAGCTGTTCTCAGACATCTACACATCCAATGGGCTCTGTCTTGCTAGAGAGCCCTAAGACAGTGCAGACGGCAAGATGGGATCTCAGGTGGAGTGTGGGAAAAAAACAAGGACAACTCCAAAGATTTGATCTAAACAACAGAAGAATTGCCATTTGCTGAGAAGGGAGCATGCTTGGGGGCAGGTGTCAGAAATCCAGGCTTGTTTTGAGACATAGAAAATGTGAGGCACTTATTGAATGTCCTAGTGGAAATGTTGAAAAAGGAGATGGAGTCTGGGTCAGAGGTCAGAACTGCACAAAAATGTGAGTCATTAAGGCTCCACCAGCCTTGGGTCTGGCTGAGATCACCTAAGACTTGAGAGGAAACAGAAAAGGTCAGAATAATGAGCTTTGCAGTCATCCAAGGATTGGGAATAAGAAAGGGAGTGGATGTTGTTTGAGTGAGTATTGTAGCTCAGTTTATGAAATAGAAACATGAGGCACTTTCTCTTTTGCTAGTTACAGGGATACCTTTTCTTCATGCAAAATCTTACGTTACATATAATATAAGTAGAAAACATATCCTGCTATTATGAAGTACTATCAAGTCGTACTATCTCATAAGAAATTAAAAAGTACTGAATTCATAAAAAATTATCTTCCAAAATTCAAGTTTACAAAAATGACTTTACTTGGATTATACCTGTTAGCACAAAGTCAATGAATCTATATGATTTTAAATATGAACCAAATCAAAACATTTTAATTTGTTCACATGCTGTTACAGTGTTGCTTGAATGATAAATTTTACTTTTCATCTAGTTGCATCGATATTATCTTAACACAACTCATGAGGTATGATCATGAACTTTAAGCATCTTAAGATCAATATTTTTCTTTGTTTAAGAAAACAATGGCACTTACCAATTTTTAAAACTGTAATTATTCACTGTAACATCAGAAACAATTAACCAAGCTGACCCCGTTGTTAACAATTAAAATAAATCTAAGGAGAAATATATCTGTTCAAATGGTAATAGCTGAAGATATTATTTATAAAAATGTGACCTTGACCATATCTCTGTATGTCTCCCTGTGGTTGGCACTCCAGGTGCTATCTGCTGAAGGTGGCAGTAATATTCTGCGGGCAAAGTAAGGAGTCAGAACAATGTAGGAGAAAACTTCTTCTTTCCTCTTATACTCAAAAACTTTTTGACTCAAAAATACATGGGGAAAAATACTTGGAGAAGAAGAAAAATAACAGAAAAAAGTAGACAACAAAGGAAAATTCTGAGAGGATTCTTGTTTAGACCAAGATATGACAAAAGCATTTAGAATCAACCAGCACAGAAATTAGGAGAAAATTAGGAGCCAGAGTCTGTTCAGAAAAAAGATACTTCCAGTAATCCCACTGACCCACGGGGTCAAGGCTGGATGTGATGCTCAGAAGGGCCCCATAGTCCTCGCAAAGTGCATTTGCCCCACTGCAGAGGAGACCGAGAGCAGGTGACAGCTGCTCTCCATCCTCCAGGACACATGGAGAAAATTCATGTTTTTCAGAAGTTTTACCTGGCATCTTGGATGAAGAGAAGAAAAAAATCAAAGCAAAAGAAGTACAAAGGATATTAGAGATTGAGTAAAGAAATCAAAAGGTAATAATACTTTTAAGGATTCCTGGAACCCCACTGAAAATAAAATATCATATGAAAAAAATATAATGAAAACTTCAGGATTCTTTGAATCTTTTGAAAATAAGATGTTATGCAGATATCTGGCTTCTAGTTTGTTTCCCTACACAGCTGACTGATACGCTAAAAGTAAAGAAAATTTCTCAGGGAGGGGAAAGGAATTTCAAATGTGATAACTAAAACCAAGTGTAGGCAATGGATCATCTGAGTAGTTGAACATTTATAGAATTCATCTCAGTAACTTAGGTCAATGTACATATCTTTAAATGTTAAATAGTCACTTATATTAAGAATATTTCACTAGTTTCTCAACTACCCACATAATCTTCTATAGCTTCTGCTGGAAGCATCTGACAGAATAGCTGTAAAACTCTTCAGGACCAACATGAAGTGATCTTGTTATTGAAGTTACAGCATCAGATTATTCAGGA
The DNA here is from genome assembly GCA_004024805.1 of Geosciurus inauris. Taxonomy (NCBI): domain Eukaryota; kingdom Metazoa; phylum Chordata; class Mammalia; order Rodentia; family Sciuridae; genus Geosciurus; species Geosciurus inauris. Next base: position 59,750 of record PVHX01011866.1, read on the forward strand.
CTATTAAAATTAGAGGGCATTTTATTCTTGTTCCTATGGCTAGACACACACACAATCAAAGTTGGTTTGTATTTCCATAGCTGATAAGTCTATCTTTTTGAACTCTATTACAATACTGACCAGCATGCACCAATAGAATGGCCATCTAACCCCAGGATTCCCATCTTAGAGCATACAGGAGCAAGAGCTGATTTTGGAAACCAGATCATTGCTTTAGATTACAAGCTTATCAAACACTGTAAAAGTAGTAATTTACAATCTATATAATTTCATTTCTGCTCATAACAGCAGCCAATGAACTACTTCTCCTCCCCTGCAGCAGCAAGGCCCTTCCAGTTTCCCCAGGTGATCATTCTTCCCAAACTCCAGAACCCTGATGTGCCCAATTTGCCTGCTATGGGAAGACACAAGTACAGACAGAAATATGTACTTGGCTCTAAGATGCCAACACGAATAATTGCTTCTAATGAAGTTTTGGGGAAATATCACTCCATTCTCTTTAATTTCTCTCTCTCTCTCTGTGTGTGTGTGTGTGTTTGTGTGTGTGTAGATTGAGGTACTTTCCTTTACAAACACATTGTTGCGAGTTAAAATGATATAAGTGCACATTCATTTTGTAGTATATACATGTAGATTTATTTATGCATAGCTGTGTGTGTATAATATTATATGAGCTTCCTAAAATGTTGGAGGCAATCATTGACCTTTGGACAAAGTATGTGCAAATTGTTACTTTCTTGTATTGATAAAGTGTACAATTTTTGCACTGTCACACAAAAGTTAAAGGAAAAGAATGCACAATGTGGTTTTGATTCTATATTTCAGCTTTATTTTAAGATCTCTATTTAATTTTGTCTCATTGCACTGAGAAATAGGATACAAATAATTTCATTTCTTCTTCTTCCTCCTATCTTGGGGTCTCTTAGTACGCCATGGGAGAGGATATATTCAAAACTGTAGATTTCAAATTCCAACATGCTAGTGATCACATCTTACCCTCTAATTTAATTGGCCCTCCAGTAATGCTGATAAAAGAATAAATGAATAGTAAGTTTGAAATGTTGTTGGAGATTTCATAGTTGATATCTTTATCAATCAGTTTGAGCAAAGAACTAGAAGGAATGGGAATAATAAAGAATCTGGACTAGATAATTATAGGTGCTGGTTAAACAACTTAAGAATGGCCATTCCATCGGTACAGAGCTAACATCTGTAGGGCAGATGGGTAGGAAGAAAAGATGGACTTGATGTGAGGAAAAGAAACCTCATATGAGGGGGCGGTTCCAAGATGGCGGCCTAGACAGTCCACTCTGCGCTAGGCTCTCAAGGACCAGGGCTGGAAGTAGTGGAGGCGCCGTTTTCCAGCCAGCTTCCTGGCATCATTCTGCGGCTCAACATCCCACGCAGGAATTTCGCTCCTGTATGTGTGAGCGCAGGGCCACCGGGAGGCAGCGGTAGCCGGGAGGCGTGGCTTCGGCACCGGCCAGAGAAATGCAGTTGCAGCCTGGGCCTCGGCCCAGGGCTACGGCTATCTGAGACTGAGACTGGAAGTAGCGGGGTGCCATCTTCCAACCAGTTCTTTGGCAGCTCTCTGCGCCTTTCCGCCCCACGCAAGAGTCTCACTCGCATGTGTGAGCACAGGGCCACCGAGAGACAGCGGTAGCCAGGAGGAGTGACTTCAGCGCCAACCTTGGAGTGCAGTTGTGGTGGGGGATCCGGCCCAGGGCTCCAGCCCGGAGTTTAACCCGGGTGTGCCGGGCCTGCTTCCGCACAGGGTGCCTGGCCCCAGTGCCCACCCAACCGCGAGAGACCGTTAGCAGTTGCTTCTGTGGACTGACTGTCTCCTGAGCAGAACCCCAGCTATTGTTCTTTGTGGACCACCTTCTAACACAGCGGAACTTCCTACACACCAGGGGGCGCAGGTGAACACCTGGGAGCAAACCTTGGCCACGGTGGAACAGCGACTCCACCAGCGGCCCAGAGTTTTACCTTGGCCTGGGACCAGTACCAAGGATACCAGCCGGGAAAGTCCAGCAAACAACAGACAACGCCACCTACTGGAGGAGAAGTAACGAAACCCTGCAGGGAAACTATAACCATATAGGAGTTAAAACTGTAACACCTTGGATCAGCAGAGCTAGAAGGAAAGACACACAAACATCATGAGAAAACATGGGAAGAAAGTGACTCAAACAAACCAAGATACTACACTCCCAGAATCCATGGGCTGTACAGCAGGAGGAATGACAGAACAGGAATTCAGGACGTACATAATTAAAATGGTCGGTGACTTAAAGAATGATATAAGAGAGCAAACCCAGTCAGCAATAGATCACTTTGATAAAGAGATTCATAGGCAAATACAGGAAGTAA